>QEOT01122677.1:7242-33167 GCA_003123785.1 Pterocarya stenoptera | reverse complement strand
ATTGAGGCATTTAAATTATCTGAAAAATATTGTGAAGATAAGGAGTGAATTTTCGACAACTCAGTAAGCAAATAACATATACTAGTATATGAACATGAGCATTTTTAGAATTTAGAATGTAGAACAAAATATATACTTTCAGAATGCAGAATCAGAAATATTTGTTTTCAAAATGCAAAAATCAAAACATATTACCAAAATATTGGAGCGAAACTTTCAAAAAATATTCTTATTCAAAAATTCTTTGGCAAATCAAAATCTGAGACCTCATTTTCATCATATTAAAACATCACATCAGGACAAATACTAATTTAACCCTATGCTAGGGTTATCACCCACAACTATAACCTATGGATGGACCGTATGCCACTAGAATAACTCGTGCCTGGGCCGTATACCATTTTTAACCCCCATGGTAGGGCTATAAACCAAATTTATATTCGTGGTTGGGCCGTATGCCATGTTTAACCCCCATGGTAGGGTTATAGGCCACATGTATAACCTGTGGAAGGGCCGTATCCACTATTATAACCCGTGGTTGGGTCGTATCCACTATTATCACCCTTGGTTGGGTCGTATCCACTATTATAATTCATGGTTAGGCCATATGCCACTATTATCATCCGTGGCTAGGCCAAAATGGAAATGGAATAGAACATCAAAATCACACTTAATAAAATACAAAATCATAATCTCACGCCAAGGTTTTCAAATGCCAAAACATATCCATATAGCATACTGAAGAATTTCAAATCTCTTCACATATTCAAAAATAGTTGCATAACATTTTCACATCACATGCACAAATTTTCATAAATTTCATCTTCACTCCTTTTACATAGTTCAGAAATAGACTGCACAAAATTAGCTCATGTCTACACCAGTCATAACAGAAATTATTTTCTCTTATATAACTTTTATGAATATGCAGAACACATATCTAAGGTCATTTTCAGATTTCATTTCAAAGCATCTGTTTTCAAAATCAACCTTGTTTCATTTTCTTTTTATGTAAAGTCTGGTATAGGAACCCTATTTACCTGGACTTTTTAGGTTTTCAAAATTTCTTCACAACAGTGCTGAACAAAAATCAATCACCTATAACAAATAGTCACATAACTTCCCTAAATTTTCAATTAACCACGTGTTTCGATATTTAAGCCTAAAATGCTAAAAAGTCCAGTACATAGTATAGCACTGTAGATCTTTTAGTTTGGGAAAAACATTCCTTTGTTTTTTCACTTCTCAAAATTGGTTATCCTGTTTATCACATCCAACCAACCACTCTTGCCCAACTTATGGTTGCCATTTTTTTTCATTTGATTTTTTCCTTTATTGATTCTATTGTCGTTTCATCTGAAGTTGTAGATGGCATGTTGTGCTTTGTGAGGGGAAAAATCTGGACAAAGAAAAATAGATATGAAGATAGTATTTGTACAAAATCTAACCCCTAATTATTATTATGTCGTAATATACAACTACAAATTAAGACAATTTTTTATACTACTTCAAACTGATTAACTTGCCTTCATATTTTTAAGACTGAACCCTACCTAAAAACAAAAGATTTTCTTGTTTGTAATCATGGCATATATATATATAGGGAGACTCATAGATTTTTGCCAGGTTTATATATATTTCTAGACCTATTGAAAATCAGAGATTCCAGGAAAATTTTAATCTTTGGTTTAATAGTCGCTAGCCTATTGTTTTTCCTCTTGTTTGGTTTTATATGCTAATTTTTGCATGTTTATGCCTTGTATATTAGTCATCTTTTATACTCATACCTTTGATGTTGAATGGCCAATGTCAATTTGATGTCAAATTAAAGCTAGTTTTGATGCTTTATGTCTATTGTGGTTAAGTTTTTTGTAATTATAATGGTCTAATTTTTTTGTGTAAGGGCNTTTTTTTTTTTTCAACTAGAAGAACTGATAGATTAAGTTTTTTCTCTGTGACACCCCAGATTTTCACCAAGATTCTATTCGTAATTCTTGTGGATATTATTGATCTATTTGTTTATTTATTTGGGTTATTAGCTAAGTGTTGGAAGAATTCTTTAGGCCACTTTCTAGTTTTGTTGGATTGGATCTTGGAGTTCTAAGTTAAAAAGCCCACAAGAGAAAAATAGAAGAAAAGGCCCATGGAAATTCGGCCCATTAAGGACTTTGGCTTTGGAAGGCTCAAATTTATCCTCTAGGTAAGGAGATGGGGTCACTTGGCTTCAAGACGGAGTTTTTGGTCATTTTAGAAAAATCACTTCTCATTTGGAACTTTGGGAAAATGCAAGGATGACACTTGTCAAGCATGCATTGGATTTCTAGAAGAAAACGTGATAGAAGCAAGGGAGGATTCTGTTTCTAGAAGAGTTGGCCAAGTGTCATGCATGCAAATGAAAGGTGAAGAGTTTGTCTTGGGAAAGGAAAAAATCTTGCTTGGGAAGAGAATGACCTACATGCCTATAAGGATTCTAGAAGAATCTTGTGAAGGCAGACTTTAGGTGGACGGGCAAGGGCAGAGGGGATTTGTGCATTTTGCCACCCACAATGACCAATCATATAATATCCAAGGAATTGGTAGAAGGAAGATCTTCTTGGGAAGAGATGAGCTCTTCGGCCAACTCACCCATATGCCTACACCATGCCACTTGGCGTGAGTTTGAAATTCCATGATAGATTGCATAGGGAAGTGGAACCTAGGGAAGAAGCACCTAGGTTAGCACATCGGTGCCACTTGGCAACCATGCTTGAAGGTTTCTAGAAGAAGCCAAGGAGATAGAGGAGGATGTAGGGTTTGGCATACTCCTAGGGCACAAGCCCATTTCACCTACCCACATGCCACATGTCTCACATGCACACCTCACATCTAGATACTTTGAACCTAGATGTAAAAGTCTATGAGAAAAATGAAGGGACATGGTTTTACGAACCCCAATGGACTGCACAAGCACCTCCACCTCACACAACTTGTTCTTAGTGAGGTGTTCTAAGAGGATTTTGCATAGGGAAGACAAATGTGAGATGTTCTAAAGGATTTACATTGGAACACCAAGAGCTTTTTAGATCCCTAAGCCGCATGCCCGCTCAAGATTAATTTCTGACATTTTTCCATTCGCCATTCATGCATTAGTAGGGGAAAAGGTTCTAGAAGGAAATGGAAGAGAAAATGAAAACAAATTACCCTTGTACCCCTAGGATTCCGACCACCACATTGCCACATGTCATGTTTTGAGTTCTTGAGAAGCATAAGGAAGTGGGAGAGTCACCTAGGGAACATGCATAGGAAGAAGAAGCTTCTTGCTTAGGGAAGAGTAAGGGACATGCATGGGAAAAGGTAAAGACACATGGGAAAAGGAAAAGCTGCATGGGGAAAGGGAAGGAAGTATGGGGAACACGTACCCACATCCTACATGCCTTTTGCCACTTGGCAAGCATGAACAAGTCTACAAGGTTCAAGCCTAGGATTATCAAATGTCAATTTTGCCCTAGAGATTCATTGCCTTTGGACCATATGGGGTAGCATACTCAAGGAGCCTCTTAGGATTTTGAATTTTGAAAAGATGCCATGCCACATGTCACTCATGTAGAGGATCTTTTGGATTTCCAAAGGAGAGACAAAGGTAGGGCTTTGCGTAACACCCCCTTCCTGTAGGCTAGGAGTGTCACATGTTTTTCATAAAATAAACCCGGCAAGAGATATCATATTTAATAACATGAAATTATCATTTATTTCATAAAAAGATTTGTCTTATAAAATGTCTTAAAAAAAAAACCTAAATGAATATACTGAATAAATTTATGTCATAAAATAAATTTTATTCTAGAAAGTCTGAAACTAAATCAACTGCTCCTTCTAATCCTAGCCTGCCTGCTCGTATTCATCATCATCACCTGGGTGGTTAAAAATATAAAAACAAACTAAAATGAGTTGAAGACTCAGTAAAAAAACCATCACAATGTAAACATACTAAGCACAAGGTTTTCATAAACATTTTCATGCTGAGAGCTTAAAATTCATGACTGTTCATACTGATATTTATGTTATGCATGACTAATTTATCTGAATTAACTGACTGATCTGACTTAATTGACTGGCCAACGCACTTAACCCTGTGTGCGAGGTTGTGCATCGACCCCATGTCTCACTGCAACAAGGGGAGCCGTTGATAGTATTCTGGCAACTATGGTGGACCACACTTGAGTTCGTGGCTTGCACATCCACCTTGATCTGAACTACATTGGTACCATGCATCTAAATGACCATCTGATTAACTGATTTGATCTTATCTTGCACTTGAACTTAAGATAGTTTACGTGTCTTATACATATGAGATGCATGACATAATACATACATAATTATCATTTCTGAATTTGAACATGATGTGGAATGACATGATCGTATACTATGTTGGATGATATGTTTGCATATGACATGAGTGGTGCATAAATAATGGTTGTCAATGAACTGGCATGAATAATACTTATATATTAGCTGAACTATGATGATCCTAATTTGTGATTAAATTACTTACTTTGCTACACTTCTTCTTGAATCTCACTTCGTAGCTCGTCACCTATACATAATATTAAATATAACTAAATCTGTCTAGGAACAACATGTACTAATATCCTACTTAATTAAATGTATAATCTAGAAGATAGTCATAATTAAATTCATAATCAATAAATCCTGCTATTTTAAGTTACTTAAATACTAAGACATATTACAATTTAGTAGAATATTTGGACTATTTTAAATAAGTCATAAAAACCCCAATTCTTAAAATAGGTTTCATTTCTTAACATTATTATTCAAAACTCATAACATATTCCTTAGTTTTTCTATTTAAAGTATAACCTAATAATTTTATTAAAATTATACTAAATAGACAAAGGCAATATTAACTAAAATATTAGGCTCAAAAGTATACTTTAAAATATATTTCAAATTCCTTAAAAATTTTCTTATAAAAATGAGCCTATAACTAATATATTTATTTAATAAAATTAACTCAACTTTAAAATATTAAGCCCAAGATTACAGGTCAATATCCTTTCATAGTAAACTTAACTCAAAATATAAGTATGATAAAATTAAGTCCAACGTAAGTCCAAGTATTCTGCCATGGCTTACATCCCAAGGGCAACAACGTAATACCACTAAAAATAATCTTCACTGAAATGCATAAGAAAGTTACAAGGCAAGGTGTTAAAGCATAAAGGGTATTTGTGTAAAACTCATAACATTTGCATGAAGCAAACTAAAAACAAAACCTAAAGCAACTAATATTGTGAAGAGAAACAGAGCATAATGGCGAAAGGCGTGCGAGGCAGGGGACTCACAGAAAGAAGAAACTGACGTGTGGCAACTCTGGGTGGCTAGGGAAGGACTAGTGATGCGACTTGGTGGTCCTCTGGGCAGGATGGTGCGATGCCAAGACAGGAAGCGAGAGTTAGAGAAAGTGTGTGATCTGTCAAGCCGACAGGAATAGAGGGAGGAGGGTGGCAACAGTCGTGGACTTACTGTGGTGGTGCGAGGCCGATGGAAGTGAGCCATACGGTAGTTTCTGTGGCTTCCCAAGTGGTTTTTCGACATCCTGAGGTGGCTACCGTGCAAGAGAAACAGAGGCTTAGAGCTTCACATTCTTGGCTGCTGCAGCGTGCCTTGGCGGTTGAGGATGGTCCAATGGTCAGTGGTGGCGTTAGCATGTTATGGGTAGAGTGGAGTTGCCGCGAAGGAATGTGGGTGATGGTGGTTTGCGGTGCGATAGGTTGTGGGGGTTGCGGTTGACGGTTTCTGCAAGGTGGTGGGGGTTGTAGTTCCTATGTGGGGTTGGGTAGTAATCTGCCCTTCTGTGATGGCGGTACAATCATTGAATGTGGAAGAGCTATGGCAGGGTTGATGGTGGATTTGTCGTGATCCTTGTTACATCTAGCTTGCTTGGTGCACGGGAGTTTCCGAATCATGAAAGCGGCATAATGTTTGTACATGAGAGACATAAAGGAGATAATTTCTACGTGCATTATACATGAATAAATAAGTGATGGGAAAAGCCCTAGGGAAAAAGAGAAAGAGGCGTGCATGCAGTGGGAACAGAAGTGTATTGGAGCCGTGCATGCAGTGAATAACATGGACATGAATCGTGTACAACATGGACGTCGAAACAAGATATCATGGGCTTGGCATTTTAGCCCATTTCAAGTATTTGGGCCACGCCTAATCTATAAAGAAAAAAAATATATTTTGTTTCATAAATTTCTTGACACATATCAGGATTCAAACAAAAATATTTAATGATATTAATTAACATGGCAAGCCAATAAAATTCGATATCCGCCAAAATAAAAAACTTAGGCCCGTAACCTATTAAAAAAATACTCAAACACTCAATTGGGCTTCTATAATAATTGGCCCAGTAACCTAATTTAGGCCCAATGACATTATCCATAATTTAACCCTACTAATATTGGATCGGGTTGTTACACTTTGACGCATGGCGTCATGCAAGAATATTCTTAGATTTCCTAGGAAAAGCAAGGATGAGAGATATTTTAAATTTCCAAGGAGCCACGTGACTTGGCAAGATTATGTTTTTCAAGAATACTTTTGTATTCCCTATAGCCTAGCCTAAGCGCCACTTGTCCTACATGCATCAAAAAAGACACCACTTATCCTACATGCATCTGAAAAGGTGTCACTTGTCCTACATACATCAGAAAAGACACCACTTATCCTACATGCATCTGAAAAGGCGCCACTTGTCCTACATGCGTTAGAAAATGTCAACACCCCGCCCCAATAATAAAGTGAGGCGGGACACTCACCTTTTTTTTTCTTTCATTTTACATATGTATATATATACCTTATTATTATAGTTACGGGATGTTTATATATATAGTTTTTGTTCTACGCTACGGTGGTAACATGGGATACGCGCAGACAGGGCATGCTTGCACTCTGGGTTTCTAATTAAAGGAATGGCACACCTAATAGACATTTGACTCAACATTTCTATAAAGGTCTCTCCGAGTCCGTCATTCATCCATCAACATAATTAGTTTTCAAAATAAGAAGGAACTCAGTCCTTTCAATACAACCAAAAAGGTGGCAAGCCATCATATGAGAGGTTACTATCACCCCTTCATAGAGGTCACACCATTACTGTCGCCCCACCATAGAGTTTACAACATATCTAAAAAGGGACGACATTATTTAAGATAAATAACACAAAACGTCTCTAACATGGGACCCATCCTAAAACCTATAACCAAAATCATGATCAAACAAAGAACCGGGGGACCCTAAGCGTCAGCCCCTCCCTCCTCAGCAGTACCGGGCTCCACAGCTTCTTCATCGTTACCTAGACGTTTAACACATAAACACAAAAGTGAGTCCAATACTCAGTAAGCAGTACACCATGTTGTTAACTTATTAATCACATAATCTTTCCTGAAAACATGCATACATAAACATTTACAAATTCTTGACAATGCTTTCATGCATAAACATTCTTAGGAAATAAACCATACATTCCTTACATAAACATGTTTTCTATGCTTTTCATCTTTTCACTTTCTTAGGGTTAGTGGTCTTTTAGACCAATGGATTAGCCCGTGGCCGCAGGTTGGAATCCCATTCAGATAGGGCACAGCACTTGGTGCACTACCAAATACTACTACCCAGCCTTGCCATCTGCCCATTCATTCATTTGGGTACCCTTTTCATTTAAGTGGTCGTTACGTATTTTCATACATTGAACATTCATTTCATTCTTTCCTTTCCTTTGCACTCATTCATTTTCATTGTCTTTCCTTAGTCCGATGCATATGCATTTTGAAAAAGGTTTCATGTCATGCCATGAATATATATATAAGTAAAGCATCAATTATTTAAGAGAGAGCATGCATAAGAGATCTCATGATGCATTACTTTATTCCATACACACAATTATAAGTAGTAGGGTGCATCACAGGGGCTATCAAGAAGGGCTTATACATAATATATTTTCATACTTGCTCTATCTTTAGAAGAACATTTCGAAAGAGAGAGAGACATTCTTTCATAAAAGAATTTGTGTAAGGAGCATGGTCGTAGCCACTTACCTGTGAGCTTTACTTAATACGTTCCTTTGATCTTGAAAATAGACTCCTATTCAATAAAATGAGATAGACACATTAACATCCTTCTTACTAGAAGCTTTACTAATCGATACTCTTACATACTCACTTAAATTCTAGCTTGGAATCAAGCATTTCCTTAACCCGTTTATCTACCCACCATGCATGGCATTAGGTCACAACATTAAAATCCTTATCCTATACCATTTAAAGAGACTCATGGAAGCACATTATCAATTGGTTGTTCCTCTTAAAAGGTCATTGTTTTCTACATAAAGGATGGATTGAAATCATAGATTAAAATACACAAATAGGAATTTACTTGAAAAAGGGAAGGGAACAAGGTGGTATTTCAAATCTAGAATTTTTTCATTGCAAAGGGCATTTGATAGTTTTGCAATACCATTTATGGAGATAAATCCAACAAAGAGCCAATGTTTGCAAAAGGTTAATTTTTGTCACTTCTTTTCAAAGGTTTTTCATGCTAAAATTCATCTTTGGTTAAGCCAAGGTAAAGCTAAACAAAAGAATGAAATGGGCTGATTAGGCTTCAACAAAAGCAGAGAAGAAAATTCTGAAACTCTTGGACAACCAATGCTCTTTGTAATTTCATGCTCTTAAACATCCTTTACTTAACCCACACTTCAACTACATTATTAAACCATATTAAGGATGTAAGAAGCTTAGGAAAACATCTCTTATCTTCTAAAAACAGATCATAAAACATGGGTGTAGCATAAGGCAAACTCAAGGCTTCCAAGGTAAGCTTACTAGTTTAGATTAAAATTTTTAGTGACTTACTTAGGCCATAAACTTTGAAGGAAAGATATGTTTAAAAATCATAACTTCAATTTTATTAACTTAACACCTAGAGGCAAAATAAAATTAAAACATGGCTTAGGCTTAATAAATCATAAGAAGGAATTCAACAAGGTATCATATAACCATACACAGCTGGAAATCAAGGCAGAACATAACACATGGTTGGAACCAAACATGATGTAATGCACAGCTGGAAATCAACAGAGTATGTGCACGGTTGGAACCCAGAAAAAAACAGAGCATGATATGGCTGGAAATCAATAGAAAACAGGGCATAGTTCCTTCCATTCGATTATCAATTAGCTAGGACATAAATTAGAAGGAACAAAAGAGGAAATCAACTCAGAAATCACTACACAGAAATAGGTCTGCACATAGAACCCAAAACCCCCAAATACAAAGCATAAACTTACTTAGCATGGCTTCAACCCACAAGAAATCATAAGAAATAGAATATTACCTATCTTGGCAACCACAAACGAAAAGGAGGAGAAGAAATCCGAAGATCCAAGCCATGAGATTCGTCCTCTTGAAAGGAGCTTCAACCAAAACCCAAGTTAAAGAGAGAGTAGAGAATTGGCTTGGACAAAGAATGAGAGGTTGTTCGGTGCTAGAGAAAACCTAGAGGGTCTTTCGTGTGGGTGGAGAAGCTACACTGTTTATTTTTAGAGATGAGATGAGTTAAGATTAAAGTTAAAAAGTTGAATAAAATATTGTTAGAATATATTTTTTAATATTATATTTGTTTTAAGATTTGAAAAAGTTGAATTGTTTATTTTATTTTGTATGGAGATTTGAAAAAGTTATAATGATGAGATGGAAGGTTTTCAAAGTTTTCAAAATTTTGGGTTTTAGTCTTGAAAACAAACACAGCTGAGCTTGAAGGGATCCTTAGTTTTCTCTGGAAGCTGGAATCAGCGTGTAGGAGAAGAAGGAGAAGGAAGACCCAAATAGCTTATGGAGGAAGTCGGCCATCACTAAGAAAAGTAAGTCAAAGCTTCCCTTTGAAGCTAAAGGAACATACGGTGAGGACTAATGCATGGGAAGGTATTTTTCTTAGATGCTCATCCTACGTTGGAAAACATTTGGGCCACTCCTCAATTAAATAAAAAGTTAGGGGGCTTTAGGAAAATATGTTTTAAGATCTGAAAATATTCCCTTAGATTATTTTATTGACCCACATAAAAATAAAAGCACACATATCTTAAAATAAAATAATAAAATATTAAAATCATAAAAATCTTTATCTCAAAAATATTTGACTTAAGAAATTAAATTAAAAGTGACATAAGAGCCTACGTAGCAGGATGTGGGTATTATAGAAAATGCACCACCATACCTTCTATATGCCACTTGTACAACATGTAATAGCCAAAACTAAGGCCATCACTTGGCAATAAAGCTGAAGAAAGAAGAAAGAGAGTTTGGGTTATTTTTAGTATAAAAACACCCCTTCATCTTTTGATTTGAGGGTTTACATGAAATTCTCACCCTATTCTCTTATTTTCCTCTCCATTCATGTACACACCCAAAGCTCTAGTTACACCACTTTCGAATCAAGAGCCTAACACACTACAATGGTGAAAATCGAGAGTTATTAGTTAGAATAGTGCAAATTGAGCCTCCTATTCAAGATTTTCGATATACTCTTTGTAAGCAAGGAAAAGTTTGTAAGTATACACTCAACTTACTATTAGTTAATACTTGTATACATTTATGTAAATCCTTTCATTGTCATGTTTGCTTTGTTTTCTATTTCTTGTTTGTTTGATGAATATGCTTACATGATCCTTGAAAATGAATATTACATGAATGGTATGATTCTGTTCTAAGATGTGAATGGCAAGAATATCCTTAGCATGTTTCGGTTCTAAGGAAAACTTTGTTGTTAATTTGTGAAGTTTGTTGACTCGGCTATGCCATGTCTTGCAAGTTTCAAATCTTGGTCAAATACCATGATTCTATGTCTTGTTTCATTATGCTTTGATTTCTATGCAATATGTTTGAGGTTTGAAGCAGGTTCACGTTATGATTTTTCATGTTTGTGTACCTATATGTTTCGGCCAAGACCCTTTTTCATAGTTCCAAGTATGTGCTTTGATATCTTATGTGATCTATGCTATCATGCCATGAATTGAATTTGTCATGCTTGGTTATTTCATGTACGACATTCCATATGTCACATGTCAAGTGTAAGTACGTATGCCTTAAGTCTCATGTCACATGTATTTGGAAAAAAATATTTCAAAAAGTGTTTTCAAAGAAAAGAGTTTAAAAGTTTAATCACAACCCTAAGTGCTAGAACGAGAGATTGTCCTAGTGGAACTCCTCTGTTCACTCTGGAGTGCTTAAGAATGAAGTGGTAACCCCTGAGTCGACAAAGAACAGTCGACGAGGCTCAATTGGATTCTTTTTAAAGAATGCCAAAGCGAGGAAGCGCTTAACGCTAGTGGGTGTATAAGGCATGTAACCCAACGAAGTAAGGTTGAGTTAAGATGAATCTCTGATTATGACATATTCATCATAGTGCACAAACAGTTGATGGTGCGGTAACTAGCAGGAACACGGGGTTCAAAAGGGAACCGGTTGTAACAGCCCGCTAGAAATTCATTGGTGGAATTTCTATTGACTTTAGAAACCTCGTGAAAATCATATAATTTCACGAATCGACCAATCACGCAGGTTTTAGTCTATCAACATAGTCAGTGTTATCACTCACTATGGTGCTAGATATATGAGTTTAATTATTTGAGATAGTTAGAAGTGTCAGAGTGCGTTATGGTCTACGCCATTAGAATTAGTTGATTATTTAGGATTTTATGGCGTATTAACCCATTTTCATAATTTCGGACGAACGCCTGTTTGAAACTGTGATTTTATTCTTAGGGGTACTTTGTGGTTGAATTTCGAAAAACGATTTTCACTATAGGTTAATATGAATATTTAGAATTTTTTAGTACTAAGTTTATTATATATTTTTTTGGAGTGAATAGTAACCTCAATAAGCGTACCAAGTGCAGTGTTTTCAAAATCACAGTATGGAATATCCAAATTAGGTTAGAGAAGTTTTATTTGGACACTTGGTAAGATCTTAGCCACACATAGTGAATAGTATTAGACACTTGGCTTATAGAGGAACAATGATTTGGATTATGAAGGAATCAAAATGTGAGATCATGCCACTTAAGCAAAACGCTATTCTTTTTCATCTGATAAACCAATTTTGTGCCAGATCAAAGAGGGTTTCAACCCTAGTGAAACCCTAAATGGTTGGAATCTAATTGAAACCCCAAAAACTTGGTTGAAACCGAAACCCTAAACGGTTTCCCCAAACCCTAAAGTTGGCCTCCCAACCCTTTTTAATTCGATTTCTAGCATTGTGTTTAATCACTTGATTAAATCACTTTCACATGCTATTAATTTCTCAAATTATTGTTATGACATCATTATCAAACCTTTTAAACCTTGAAAATTTGATTGGGCCAAGAAAAATTGGATTTGGGCTTGATAGCATATCAAACCCTAACCAAACCCCCTTTAAACCCCAAATTAAAGCCCATTTGGTTGAGGCTCACCATGACCCACGAATTTGGCCACCTTGGCAAAGCTTCTTGAAGAAGTTTCCTCCCCCACATGGCATACCATCCACTGCCATTAGCTCCACCCAATAGTGCCTTGATGTGAAGGAGAAATCCACCCCATCAACCCCCATATCTCATAGCTGCTGCAGGCAGTCTTTTCCCATCTCTATTCTCCACTTTATGTCACATAGCCACCTCCAATCAGGGGTCATTCAAGCCCATACCTCACCCTTCAGATGTATAGAGGCGTGCAAGGCACAATTTGTTTCATTTCATCACTTTTCATCTCGTTCCTAGAGAGAAACTCAAAAACGCTCTCTCGGACAGATTTATGGGCCGTTTTGCGTGGCGCTTTTCGACCATTTGGACGTATTTTTTCATGATTACTCCTTCATAAAAGTTGTTCATATTTAAGTCTAGTTTCCGTGGATATATTATTTGTTTCATTACATTCTCATTGGTTAGTCAAAAGTATTTTTAACCATGGAAATGTCAGTCTGGGCGTGAAACTGGAGAGAATGTTATGTTTTGGAGTTTTTGATCAAGCTAATGGACATATCTTGGTCCGAAAAGTTTGTGGAGTGTTTTTAGAATGTTTTTATGAATGTTAATTGAGGTTTTATTACATGACTAAAGCTTTTGATGATAGATTTCCTTAGATCTAGAAACTTGAAAACTGGAAGTGGAAAAACAATTTCTGTTTTGGGAAAATTTGAATATTTCGTGGTTTAATCTTAATCCAAAGGCTTTGATATTTTTATGTAATGATTCTAAGTCTCTTATTTGCATGTTAGGATGTTATTTTGAAGATATTTAGTATTAGTTTCAAAGATATGATTTTTCTATGCAAGAGGATTTTGGTTAGGCCTAAGATTTGATATTGTTGGGTTAGATCCATGTTTTATTAAGTTTTAGCCGTATGATTTTAAGTTTTATAGTTGGATCTTCTTTATGACACATTTTTAAACCATGTGATGTTTTAGTTTGAAGATCACATGTCTTTAAGCCATTGATCAAGAGATTTATCAAAACTAGTTTAGAGAAAAGTTTCTGTTTTTAGACTAAGTGTAAAACCAAAAATTTCAAGTGTTGTTTTGTGATTTTTGATGACTTTTGATTGATGATTTAAGGTATTTTTTTATCTTAGGATGATATTGTGAATATATTAGAAGTAAGATTTGATTTTTTTGGAATTCTTAGAGATAATTTTATTAAGGTTAAAATTTGTAATTTAAGGGTTTACTTTTATTAAAAAGTTTGGATCTCTTTACAAAAAGTTTGATGTTGATGATTAGCTTTTTCTTAATGGATATTTTAAGTGTGTTTTAAACCTAGGATGGAAAGATATTTGTTGCAAAAATTTGGTTTGACCTTGAGTTTTTAAAATTTGAAGGAATTGCAACAAATCAAGGGTAATATAGCCTATGTAAATTTTTGACCTATAGAGTTTTAATAGTTGTGTTTGGTTTTATTTTTTTTCTGACTTGATATTTGAGTTTAGGACAAAATTTACATGAGGAATGTAAATTTTGGTAATTTTTAGACTTAAGATGTGAAATCCTTAAGTTAGGGGTAAAATTGTCATTTTCCTACATGTAGAGGGTAAAATGGTAATTTTACTCTAAGTTGTCTCTTTTCACATTTCTAATTATTAGTAATTAAATTTCTAACTTTTAGAATACCCTCTTACAGTTCTTCGTGTTTCGCGATTTATTCTCATAGAACGCGACGATCGAGGTAAGTTAGCTCTTAACTTACTATCAGTTTACTGTCTATGTGTGATGGATAAGAGAACAAAAATTATATTTGTTTGTTGTTATATATGCCATGCCATGCCATGTCATTACATGTTTATTTGTTACATGAATTATTCTGTCATGAAATACATATCTGTTACATAAGATATTCTGTCACATGTTACTATCTATTGCAAGTATGTCACATTATGTATGCCATCTGTTACATGTATGTCATGTCATGTAATATTCACTGTCACATGTTATGCCATATTACAAAATATTGTCTGTTCATATTATGTCATGTTATGAAATATTGTATGTTACACGTATGCCACGTAATGAAATGTTGTCTGATATATTTATGTCTCAAAGTACGCCATTTCTATCTTCTTATGTTCATGTCACGTTACACTACGTAAGGATTTCTGTCTTTTCGTATTCACATCATCCATCTTGAATACAGTTCGTGTATCTCGAGAACGGTCTTGTTAAGTTATCCATGTCAATCACGATCCTAAGCACTAGGATGGAGTAATATCCTAGTGAAACTCCTTTGTTCACTCTGGAGTGTTTAAATAGGTGTGAAATCCCCTGGTTTGATGAAGTACAGTCAACAGGTTGCGAATGGGGCCTAACTAGCTGGTCACCGGAGCGCGCCAGGCACTAATGTCAATGGAGCCATACTTTATTTTACGTGTGTTCACAGCAAGTGTGACACAAACAATTCATGGGGCCACAAAAACTGTGGAACATGAAGTATGGGGCCACAACAACTGTGGAGCATACACTACGTGAGACACAGCAATTGTGACACGTAGAATATGTGGGGCCACAACAACTGTGGAGTACGTATTAACGCACTCACAACTGGTATAGATACCTGTGTTGTGATGCGGTAATCAGCAGGAACACAACGCTCAAGGGGACCCGTGTAGCATCCGTATGGTTAGTTAAATGATTAAGTCTATTGAATAAGATTCCAAGTTTATGTATTTCACGTCCAAGTTATGTTTCACGTTATGTTATGTTCAAGTTTACGTTCATCTCAAGTTTCAAGTTTATGTGACGTTCATGCTATGTTTCAAGTCTATGTTATGTATCAAGTTCATGTTCATGTCAGGTTATGTTCACGTTCATGTTACGTTCAAGTTCACGTTTATGTTATGTCATGTTCACGTTCACGTCATGTTTCAAGTTCACGTTTATGTTATGTTATGCTCAAGTTCATGTTATTTTCAAATTCATGTTCAAATTATGTATGTTCACATTCATACTATGTTTCAAGTCCATGTTATGTTTCAAGTTCACGTTCATGCTATGTTGCTAGTCCATGTTGTGTTTTAAGTTTACGTACATGTTATGTCATGTCAAGCTAAGTTTCAGTTTCAGTTCAAGTTATGTCAGCTCATGTCATGTTCTGTCAAGTCACATTATGCTTATTATTTCATGCCATGTTATGTCAAGTTATGCTATGTTATTATTGATTTTGATTATGAATTCATGATTTTACTGCCAAGCATGCATCATAACCTGTATGGAAGTTTCTTGTTAACTTGCTGAGATTTGTAATCAAATCTCACCGTGGTAATCCCAACTACCATTCCCCCTGAATGGTAGGCGATGTGTCAGGATCAGAGCAGGGAGCAGAAATTGGCAAACTGGAGGAGGTTGACTAGACGCAACGCGGAGTTTGTAGCCTCTATAGTTAGGTCTCTAGATAGTATTCCAGCATCGTTAGTCGAGTTAAGCGAGTTACTCAACGAACTTTCTTGATAGTGTATTTTGGCAATGTAAATATGGAGTCTGGTCTCCCATGTTTTGAGATTACAGTCTACTGAGACTCGTACTGTAATCGTTGATGTTTTATTTCTTAAGTATGAATGGATTACGCTTTAATTATTTGGGATATTATAAGTTTAGTGCATAGTATTGCTCAAAAAAAAAAATTCTCCGCTGCGAATATTGCATAATGCTAGATGCATGTTAGGAACATTGCATCTTATATGCCATGAACGGGGGTAGGTAACCTTGTGTTGCATGTCCCGATGCTTCGGATGTCTGTCTGATCCCAAGCGGAATTTGGGGGCATCACACCAGTTGTGTCCACCCTATGAACAAGAACAAGAGCTTATAAGATAAGGGTTAGTTGATGAAAAGCTCATGATATGTTAAGGATCACTTGATGAAAATCTCGTGATATGATAATGATCACTCGATGAAAATCTTGTGATATGTTCTAATATGACAAGTTCTGATTAAGATCAACCTGAAAAAGAAAGTCAAAGAAGTTTTCTGAAAATGTTAAAATCTCTGTTACAAGTCTTTTGAAAATGGTCAAGTGCATAAGTCAAGTTCTGGTCAAGTCATATGTCAAGTATATGTCCATGCAAGCATTTCATGATATACCTCGTGTATACTTGTGTTAACTATTGTATGTTGCATATTTACTTATTGAGATTTCTCGAAATCTCATTGTAGTAGTTTCCACTACTATTCCCCATCCAAAATGGTAGAAGTATTGACAGGACCAAGAGTAGTGAGTCATGATGATGATCAAGGCTAAGGATGTGCTCAACTTGGAGAAAGAACGGATTTAGTCATGGCCTACTTGGAAATAGCTGAGAATAGAAGGATGCTTTAATGATTTCTTTGTTAAGGTCTTTTTAGACAATACTTGTTATGTTAAAGTGTAAACAAGGAGCTTGATACTCCATTGCTAAGAAGTGTAATTTAAAGTTATGAATGAAGAAGTTGAGATATTAGTTTATTCTGGTAAAACATTTAAATGACTTATTCTGTTGCGATTTATTGCATACTGCTAGTGTACATGGGTGCATTTCATCTTATCTGTCATGTATGAGGGATATGTATCCTTGTGTTGTATGTCCCCATGTTAATATCACCGTCCAATCCCAAGCAGGGGTTGGGGCGCCACATTCTTCGGTTGGGGCGCCACATTCTTCCTGAATTATTTGACACTTAAAATTGGACAAAAATTAATTATAGCACAAGATTGAGACTTGATATATAGGTGTTACTCAATTGTTAAAAAATTGTCTTTCAACATAAATTCTAATCACAATAATATAAATTCAAACCTTTTATGTTCTTGCTTTCTTTTTGATTGATACATATTAAACTTCAGTTGTTTGTAAGAATGTAGACTGATTTAAGGCTTGAATAAAGACAAGTAATTTGAACATGCCTTAAAAGAGAGAGAGAGTGTACGTGGAAGGTTCAAACTCCTTTAATTGTTTTTGCCAGTGTTTCAGGGTTGTGCTAGGGGTGTTCTTTTCACTCATTCAATGCATTTTTTCATGGTTTAATACTTGTTCTTATTTGTTTTTTTCCCTTTCTTTTCAAACTACCAATAAATTGTTGTTTGTATTCCAATATCTTCTTACTCTGAATTGTACTTGTGTTTTTTTCAGTTGCTTATTAAAATGTATACCACGGAGAGGTTGGCTAAGATTTACAGGATCTATTCCAGTTATTGTAGTACTATTTTTTATTCTTTTTTAATCTATGAGTTTAGTATATTTGTAATATATTGTTCATATTTTTTTATGTGTTTTAGGTATAAGGTTGTGGTACCGTTTTACTAATATTATGACTTACTTTTTCCAACGACAAAATAATTGCTGTGATATATTTTACTTTTCCCAACCCTAATTAACCTTAGTTGGCACACTTTTTGTGATGGAATTTTACACTTTTTGGGATGACAAAAATCATAGAAAATAAGAGTATTTCTATCATACATTTCGTTCCCTAGTTTAAGTACTATGTTTTGCCACTGATTTCTCGAGAGGCAACTATGATTTAAAGTCGTGGAAAATAGTGCAATTGTTCAAAAATATTGACTACTTGGGACAAAATCACTCACGGGAAAAGGGCTAATTTATCGTAGTGCTAGATGTGCCTAGCTAAGATACTAAGATATTGACCAATAGGATCTCACTCTCGAACATATAAAAATAACCTACTTGTTGTATTTGAATTCCTCGCGACTAAAAAACGTATAGTTCACAAAGAGTCATTATAAATATATTCACTACAACACATTTGCTTTTTAGTGACAGTTGAAAATTTGTGACAGTCCGTAAACCATCACTAAAGACGGATGAGATTTTTTATATGTTCCAATGAATGTAAAAATTACGTTCGAATGTCCCACATACGTTCGGACATGTGGCTACTTACATGCGAATGTGAAATTTTTTGGCACAAACCATCACTAAGTAACGTTCGAATGTTACTTATAAATTTAAATTAAATATGACTCTAATTTAAATTTTATGTGATTTTTATATTGTATAATTTGTATACAAGTCTAAAAAATTGACTTGTATACATTTATATATACACAATTTGTAAAATATAATTATATATTTATATATATAAATATATATTTATACATACATATTTAAATATATATTTATGTTTATGTATATTTGAAGTGCAGTGATTTAGTATTGAAGTTGAAAAATATAACATTAAAGAAGATTGAGAATTATAATTAAAAAACTATAGATATATTAAATAATATTGTTCTTTACAGATCGAGGGCGCTCATTTGATCTTTAACCCGCTCTAAAGGCTGGGTTGGCACACCCCGAGCAAGTAGTAGTCGGCTGAGCTAAACACCGTATGGGAGGTTGTCCGTGGAGACGATGCTCACCTCATAACGAACCCTGTCAAAGATCAGTAGTGGTAAATCTATGGCATCTCCACGTGCCACCTATATAAAAAACTATGCCCGAGTTCGACTAAATGTGGTCTTATATGCCACAGGATCCACGTTTGTTGCAACTATAAGATGCAGCATGCGGAAGAATGGTAGCAGATGATTTTGGTGGAAGGAGTTTGGCGTCTCAAGCTACATACGGTCTCTCCAGGTGAGGATGTAGAAATCCTCTTTTTGGTCATTATCCCTAGCCGAAGGGCTAGCACCGTCGGCCTCTGATTGGTCTGCATCTCTGGCTGATGATGCATCAAGTGGGCTAGTAGATGATGCAGAAGTGCCTACATCTGCCTTAGTCAATATCTGAACTCCTCGACGAATCCAGAGGTGGTCGGCGATGACATAGGGTGAAAACTCAAATATCAAACCACGTACAATCACGATGTGAAAGGATGCGTCTTGAGGCATGGAGCACATCTCCATAGAGGGATATGAATTACCCCTCAATGTGCAAATATTTCCCTAGCCTCTATTGAGGAAGACATCTCTCAGGTTGGTCTACTCCCATCTGAGCTCGTCAAACTCGTTTATTAGTGCCTCTCGCTCGACCATAACAGTCAGAGACCCGATTCGACTAGTGTCTTGAGTGGCTCCTTCCCTCCCTCGTTTCCTGGAATGCAAAGGATGAGCCATTTCCCAAAAATAGAAAATGAAACAAAATTAATTGTACTATTGATGCATATTTGTCTTAATTTTAAACTGCTTTGCATTAACGTTTGAACATAGAAAAATATACGTTTGAACATTATAATGAAACGATCGAACGTGTATCTTTTACATTTGAACGTTTAGACAAACCTTTCGGATCTTTACCTAAACGTTCGAAAGTAGAACATATAATAAATTTAATTTTTATACGTTTGAACGTAATAATTATACGTTCGGACGCCAAATTGTTAAACATATAAATAAATTTAAAATAATTACGTTCAAATGTCAAATTATACTATCGAACGTAAATGTAGTAACGTTCAAACGTATAAACTATACGTCCGGACGTGGAATTCCAATGGTTAAGAAATTGAAACGCCATACGTTCGAACATCTTCATGTAACGTTCAAATGTTATGAGCCAGAATGGCTGCTCAGCCATTCTCGAAAGCTCGAAAACCACATTTCTAGTGGGCTAAATGTTGAATGGTCATCGTAGAAATGAGTATACACTTCAAGGAACATTTTTACGGTAACTTTTTTGCCAATGGTAACCCGTGGTGGCCGAAAAATTGAGTTGAATATCCGGTGATGGGACCCAAGATGGACTTTGATGGGAACCAAGATAGACCCAATCTTAAAGATCGTTTGCAAGTTAGATGGGCCACTTACAAGCTCAATAGTCAAGAAGATGAAGTAGGCGATGCAAGCATTGGTGCAATCCACTAAGTATGAGTCCAGTAAGAGCCCAACATTCAAGATGGGCTTGAATGAAGAAGATCCAATTTTGAGTCATTTGATACAAGCAGAGGAAAACATGACTTAGACTATTTGGGCCTATTGTTATTCATGGCTTTCAATTTGTTAAAGTATTTATTTTATTAGTTTAGAATAAGTGGGTTTGAGGATGCTTCGCCCACGTATGTCTTATTTCTTATGAACTAGAGTTTTGGGAAGTCCTTGTATTGTGCAAGGGCTTATTTGGAAAGTTACAATCTTAGGAACCAGGGCTTTGAAGAGATGTACTGTGGCGCGACACTATTTACATCCGAATCACTGTAACGCCGCACTGTTCATCTGGCCAAATCACTGTAGTGATGCACTGTTCATCCAGGGTTATTTTTGGAACAAAGGGGTTTATTTTGGGCTAGAGTTTCAATTATGTTTTGGGTTAAATACTCTTTGTAGCCTCATTTGAAGGTTAGACAATATTGAATTTTAATTGTGAGTTGAGTTTACTTCTCTTGTTCTTGATTGAACTTTTGAACTTATCAAAGGTAAATCACAACCTTTGTGGTGTTCCTCCTGGTAATCTGGGTTCTTGAGACAGGTTATTCAACGGGTCTAAATTTTAATATAATCTAGGTTCTTGAAACAAGTTCTCATCGAGTTTTGATTCTTCATCCACTGACTTGATTTGGCTTTCTTGGGTGAGTTTTCAATTTGATTGTGGGTTCAAGGGATTCCATTCCTGCGGGTTCATATCATTTCGTATTTAGAGCTCACTTTCCAATCAAGTCTAATTCTATCTTTTATTTATTGCATCTTTAATTCTAGGGCTTCATCGTTCTAGGGTTGCAAAAAATAAAAATAAAAATAGAAACAAAAAGTACGCAGCCAAAATTCTTAGGGTTTTCGGTTTGGCTGAAATTTGCATCTCCTAGGGTTTCAAAATTCTAGGGTTTCTTGCATCTCTAAGTTTGTCAATTGCTTGGAGTGCCATTCCATTGATTCTCTTCTATTTCATTGTCAAGTCTTGTGTGTTTGCTTGATTTTCAATTGAATATTGCTGTTTGTGATTGAATTAGAGAAAAGAAAAGAAAAGAAAGGAAAAGAAAAAAAGAAAAAAAAAAGGGTAGCATTCTCATATGTTGTTACATAGTTACAAAAAAGAGAAAGAAAAACATTTGTTGATTGAGTTTATAGTGGGTATCTTGTTTTATCATTACTCTGTCCCTTATATAAATTTCTTAAGTCTCGTGTCATTTTATTCATTCCTTATTTCTTGCTCTTGTTTCTTGCATCTATATTACTGGTTGGAATAATACAAGGTTGCATTGTCTTGATTTAGTTCAACTAGTTCTAAAAGAACTTGAGCGAGAAAACTATTGAGGTAAAAGGCAAGAGAGTGTAAGACTATTATAAAAAAAAAGCCAATTAAAAAGAAACACGAGTGGAGTGCTATTATTTTAGAGTAAACACGTAAGGGAGTGTGTGAGGTTTTCTACTAACATTCTTTTTGTGCAGCACATTATGATTTTCATAGGAGTGACTAATCTCCAAAGGGGATGGCAGATAACTTATTCTTTGTGTTGCAAGCCATGCAATAACGGTTTGAGAGGTTGAACTTGATGTTGGGTGAAGTGAGGGATAGGATGGATCAACGAGAAATTCTGATAAGAAATTTGCAAGGTGGGAGAGATAGGAGGCGACGTGAGCCTAGTATTGAGAATGAGTATGAGAATAGAGAGTTTGATGAAGGTGAGGAAGTCCTAACATGTAAAGTTGGATTGGGTAGACATAGAGGAGTTAGGCGTGAAGGAGGACTTAGGGGAAACCTAAAGGGTCGAGATTAAGTAGATAAGAACCTTGAGAGCATCGAAATGAAAGTACCATCTTTCCAAAGTAGAACTGACTCTGAAGTTTATTTAGAGTGGGAGAAAAAAAATAGAGTTGGTGTTTGACAGTCATAATTACTCTGAGTTGAAGAAGGTGAAGTTGGCGATAATTGAGTTCACTGATTATGCGATTATTTTGTGGGATCAATTAGTGATCAATAGAAGGAGGAATCTTGAGAGGCCTATAGAAACATGAAGAGAGTTAAAAGCTGTCATGAGGCGGAGATTTATACCTAGCCACTACTATAGAGACCTCTACCAAAAACAACAAAATCTTACACAGGGATCTAGGAGTGTGGATGATTACCATAAGGAGATGGAGGTGGCGATGATAAGGGCTAATGTAGAGGAGGATCGGGAGGCCACCATGGCTAGATTTTTGAGTGGTTTGAATAGAAAGATAGCCAGTGTAGTTGAGTTGCAACATTATGTGGAGGTAGAGGACATGGTGCACACGGCTATGAAGGTAGAGAGACAGTTAAAGAGAAAGGGTACAGCAAGGTATACTTTGGTTTCAAGCACTCCTTGAAAACCAAAGGGGGAAAAAATGATCAAGCTGTGACAAAGGAAAAAATCAAATCACCTAAGGGGAAAAATGAGGGTGAGTTTGAAATCTCAAGAAAAAGAGAGAACAAGTTGAAAATAATTATCAAATTAAGAGTTCAGAAAAAGATGAAGAAAAAGAAAGTGACAGAAAGAAAGAGAGTGAAAGGGAAAAGGAGATTGAAAAGGAAAAAGAGAGTGAAAAGAAAAAAAAAGAGTGAAAAGGAAAAAAAAGAGTGAAAAGGAAAAAGAGAGTGAGAGAGAAAAAGAGAATGAGGTTGAAACATCAAGAGAAGGAGAGAGTGAGAAGGAAAATAGAGAGGTGGCTGAGAGTCAAGAAAAAAGAGGTGAGCCATGAGAGGAAAAAGAAACAAAAGTGAGTTTTTGTGCTAAGGCAAACTTTTATGCTAACGAATTTAATGACTATTTGCCTAGTGTTGTTGTTTCTTTGTTGCAGGGATATAAGGCCATAATTCCTAGCGGTGTGTTTAGTGGATTGCCACCTATTAGGGAGATAGAACATTTCATTGATTTTGTGCCAGTTGCTATAATCCCTACTTGTCCTCTCTTTGGAGAACATGAGTCCTTGACGCACTTGGAGGGACAATGTAAGTTGAATAGAATGCATGCTAAATGGGTGTAATTCATTGAGACATTTCCTTATGTAATCAAGTACACAGAAGGTAAGGAAAATTTTGTGGTGGATGTTTTAGCAAGAAGGTATGTCCTTGTCATCATTTTGGATACAAAGTTATTAAGACTTGAATATGATACGAAATTGTATGTTAATGATGATGGCTTGGCTAGTATGCATGGAACATGTGAGAAAGCACCATATGGTAAGTTCTATAAACTTGATTGGTGTTTGTTTCGAGATGATAAAATTTGTAAGCCTACTAGTCTTATGTGTGAGATACTTGTGCATGGATGTGGTTTGTTGGGTCATTTTGGTATGAAAAGTATTTTAAATGTGTGGCGTGACCATGGGTGGAAGTATTGCTTGCCATTCATTGAGTTTGCATATCATTGGAGTGGTCATTTTGGTGCAAAAAGAACTTTAGACTTGTCGCATGAACGTTTGTGGGAGTATTATTTGCTATTCATTACCATATTGCATAAACGTTTGTAGGAGAATCCTTTACCATTCATAATGTGTTGCGTGAACATTTGTAGGAGTATCATTTGCCATTTATTGACATGTTGCATGAACGTTTTTGGAAGTATCATTTGTCATTTATGAACATCTTGCATGAACGTTTACACGTGTATTGCTTGCCATTCATTGAGTTTGCATATAATTTGACTATTCATACTACTAATAAGTTTTCACATTTTGAAATTCTTTGTAGACTTAATCTATTTACTCCTTTAGAGTTAATGTATCTACATGTTGATGACAAGAGTAGATTGGATGGACTTTTCCAAATTCTTGAACAAATTAATGAAAATGCATATCAAGTGGACCTTCCAAGTAAGTATAGTGTTTCTGCTATTTTTAATGTTACTAACCTTTTTCCCTTTGATCCAGGTGAAGATTCGAGGTCGAATCCTTTTGAGGAGAGGGGAATGATGGGACACAAGATGGACTTTGATGGGAACCAAGGTGGGCCCAATCTTAAAGATCATTCGCTAGTCAGATGGGCCAATTACAAGCTCAAGAGCCAAGAAGATGAAGGAGGTGATGCAAGAATTAGTGCAATCCACTAAGTATGAGTCTAGCAAGAGCCCAACATTCAAGATGGGCTTGAATGAAGAATATCCAATTTTGATTCACTTGATACAAGCAGAGGAAAACATGACTTAGACTATTTGGGCCTGTTGTTATTCATGGCTTTCAATTTGTTAAAGTATTTATTTTATTATTTTAGAATAAGTGGGCTTGAGGATGCTTGGTCCACATATGTCTTATTTATTATAAACTAGAGTTTTGGAAAGGCCTTGTATTGTGACCAAGGGCTTATTTGGAAAGTTACAATCTTAGGAACTAGGGTTTTGAAGAGATGTATTGTAGCACGGCACTGTTCATGTCTGAATCACTGTAGCGCCGCACTGTTCATCTGGCTGAATCACTGTAGCGACACATTTTTCATCCAGGGTTATTTTTGGAACAAAGGGGCTTATTTTGGGCTAGGGATTCAAGTAGATTTTGATTTAAATACTCTTTGTAGCCTCATTTGAAGGTTAGACAATATTTAATTTTAATTGTGAGTTGAGTTTACTACTCTTGTTCTTGATTGAACTTTTAAACTTATCAAAGGTCAATCACAACCATTGTGGCATTCCTCCTAATAATCTGAGTTCTTGAGACGGGTTATTCAATGTGTCTAGATTTTAATATAATCTAGATTCTTGAAACAAGTTTTTATCGGGTCTTGATTCTCCATCCATTGACTTGATTTAGCTTTCTTGGATAAGTTTTCAATTTGATTGTGGGTTCAAGGGATTCCATTCCTGTGGATTCATATTCGGCCACCATGGATTTCAGTTTAAAAAAAAACCGAACCTAAATTGACCTATAAAATACAGCTTTGAGATAAAATTTTGATGTGTACATTTTAGTGACAGTTGTGGTGGAGTTTGACGACGGCGGCGATGGAGGAGTGGCAGTGTGCAAACGGAGGAAAACGGAGAAAATGACTTTCGGCCATTCGGTTTTGGATTTATATAAAGATAACGTTTGAACGTTATTCCTAATAACGTTCCAACGTAATAGAAACGTTGGAACGTTATAAATATAACATTTGAACGTTATATTTATTAACGTTGCAACGTTGAATGAAATGCTGGAACGTTAAAAAATATAATGTCTGATATATATTAACTAGTAATGTAACATCCCAAATTTTAGTGTATTTTAATGGAGGATTTAGTTAATTTATTTTGTGATTATTTATTTTTTGTTTTTAAATTTTGGGAGTTTTAAATATTGTTTCATAATATTTTATGATGTGAAAATTATTTTATGTGCTTTCTAGATTTTATTTATTGTTTTGGCTTTTAAAATGATCTTTAATTTAAATTGATTTATTTTTGAGTTTTAAATTTTTATTGTTGCATTTAAATTATTTCACTGCGTTTGGATTATTTTAATTAGCTTTCGGTTTTAAATT
>QEOT01122676.1:0-33161 GCA_003123785.1 Pterocarya stenoptera | reverse complement strand
ATATATTCTGTGTTTTAATATTATTTTTATTTCGTTATATAAAATATATTACTTTTATTATTTTTAAATGATCTTTTATTTTGTAAGAGAATAAATTTAAAAATTAATGGACAATACCATTTGATCATAGTGATCTATAAATAAAAATGAAAAAAATAAGACGTAAATATGGTGAATAGAAATTTTTATAATTTAGTTCATTTTTTGGGTAAGTAATCCAAGCCCGTCAGCCCATTAGATGATGGACTTTTATTGCAAAGAAAGAAAGGCAATAGACCCATTCACATTTCAGATCACCAGATCAGAGAACTCTCACTCACCTCACAAGGGAAGAAACGCAATGGGCCATCATCAATCACCAATTCCCAAGACCTCCCATTCAAGGGGGAGATCAAATCGGATCAAGTTATATAGAATCCAAAGTTCTAAACTGCCTAATAATTAGATCAAAATCTTTTATTTCATATATCTCATTCTCATTTTGAGTTCTTAAATTCGGAAATTAAATTGAATAATCTTTTCTCTAATAACTTGTTATTCAAATGATACATTAGAGCACAAGAAATTTTCAATCCCAATTGTTTGTAATTCGAGTAGTTTGTGAGATGAAGGTGAATCTCACTTGTTTAGGAAGTGTCATATTTTAAGAACACAGCTGTTCTCAAACATTCTCAAACTATTTCATCATTATTCACCAATAGTTCATTACTTTTTATAACTTATTCATTACTAAATACAAACTATTTCATTACTATTTACAGATAATCTAACATACTTTTAACATCTCAACAGAAATCGAGAATTAGGCATCATAATTAGAGAAAGGCTCTCAAAGTTCTAGCATTTTTTACATAGAATAAGGCATCATATATGTCCTCTAGTTTCGTCCCAAGTTGCATAAAATCAACATTTAGGCCTCATTCTTATGTATCTCATCTCATCTTAATCATTACAAATTTTTTAAATTTTCATACAAAAATATAATAAACAATTCAATTTTTTCAAATCTTAACATAAAAATAATATTAAAAAATATATTTTATTAATATTTTATTCAAAATATCTCATTTCATCTCATCTAAATGATGTAGCTTTACTTTTATGTTACGAATTGCTGTCTTTTCGGAATATGAAGGCCATTTATTGAGAGGTTTTACCATAACAGCTAACAAGTACGATAAATCGATTATTAATTAGTTCTTAAAACTAGAAGCATCACGTATCGTCCTAGTTTTCCAACTATGCAGTTGGGAGATAGGACTTTCTAACTTCCCTTCTGAATATGGCCAGCAGTTGGAATATTGGATCCGCAATCACTAGGCCTAACTTTTCAAACCAGTATTTTCCAACGAGATTTGCAAGGCTCTGCTACCTTCAACCTCTCGTACATGCCAACCAATAGATTATTAATTCTTTAAAATTTGACTAGTTTTTTGACGTTGTTTATCTGGAGCCATTTTTTTCTTGCCTAGTTCGGAATTCGAGCAACTTGATTTTGGATGGTTTTAGCCTGAATTTCTGGATATCTATAGAATTTAATGGTCCGATAATCGGATTAATAATTTTATTTAAAAATTTTTACATCACATATTATTTACATAATATAATTTGATTTAGAAGACAAATTTTTAAAATTTAAATTTTATAAATCAAATTACGTCACGTGAATGATGTGTGATATAAATATTTTCAAATAGCACTACTCTAACCGGATATCTCTATACGATTAAAGGATGTACAGTTCCTAGGTTCCCAAATTTAGACCCAGAGCGATTTAGTTTTTTTTTTTTTTTTCCTTGGTCAAATAGAAACTTTGTCTCCTTCTAGAGATTGAGATCTCGTTTGGATAGTTAGATGAAATGAGATGAAAAATATAGAAATAATAGTGAAATGATTTGTAAATAATAATAAAATTATTTAAGTTAAGATTTTTATTGGGTTTTAAGAAATGTAAGAGAAAAAATTAAATAAAAATGTTATAAAATTAAAATATTATTATAATATAATTTTTTGATATTATTTTTATTTTAGGATTTTAAAACATTGAATTGTTTTTGTATCTTATATAGAATTTTAGAAAAATTATAATGATTAAATAAAAAAAATATGAAAGAAAGATTAAAAAATTGTTTATATTTAAATAGTATTAAAATATTAAAATGAGATAAGAACAACTGGGTATCCAAACCACCTAAGACTAGGGTTGTACAAGAAACCGAAGGATCGACCGGAATCGACTCAGACCGGCTAGCTGATCTCAGAACTGGCCTAAACCGACAAAAAATCGGTCAACTAGCGGTGGAATTTTATCAAAACTGGCGTCGGCCAGTTCAGTCTCGGTTTGAACCAGTAGAAAACCGCTGAACCTGCCAACGTCTTAAACCATTTTTTTAAAATATATAATCTGTCATAAAACAACGCTGTTTCACTTAAATAGGTGAAATGGCATCATTTTGTTTATGCAAGTTAAAAAAAGAAAAGAAAAAAGGAACGGAGCCTAAGCCAAACGGTGCCATTTCTGCCTAGGGTTTAAACAACCCAGCTCTCAGTCTCTTCTCATTTCCTCGTTTTGAGCCCTCAGCCCTTAGGCCTCTCAGTCTCCAGCGGCGCAGCGACTCATCCCTTCTAGCGTCTGCAGTGGCACAGCCCTCCACGTCCCTCCATTTCAAGCCCTCAGCCATCCCCCTCATTTCATCCTCTCCACTCTTCAACTTCTGCGCCCTCGCCCTACACTCCACTCTCTAGTCTCCAGTGGCATCAGCAGCGGCTCAGCCTCCATGACGTCCACATCCCTCCGGCAAACGGCGCATCCCACCCCTACAGACCCACTGGCCTTTTCAATCCGATATTTTTTTTTTTTGTTAGTGTTATTTTTATTTTCTTGATTGATGATTATGTTGTTTACTATTTTTTGGATTCTTACATGATTATATTGTTTACGATTTCTTAGATTCTTAGATGATTCTGTTGTTTACGATTTCTATTTTTTGGATTTTTGAATTTGGTGGTTGCCTGGTTGGATTGAATGGCTACTTTGGACTTCTTTTTTTTTTAAAGAGATGCAACTGATTCCCAACAAATCGCCAAACCGACCGTGAACCGGCCGGCAATCGTATCTGCTGGTTTCACCCCTTACACGGCAGGTTTTCGGCTGGTTTTCTTCCCTTAAATATCAATATCGGTAGGTTTCGATTTGTGCACAAAACCGAACCGAGGGGTCGGTTTTTCACCCCTACCTGAGACCCAAAAATTTTTCCTAAAACTTCCATCAAAATGGTATCTGATTCAATTACAGGAAGAAGGCAGACGAACCATTATTAATTAACTCGAAAAGACCCGTTCTACTGCTATTAATGATATTGCATTATTTGAGAACCATGAAAAGTGACGAGTAGTAAGGTCAAAAATCTTTTCGAGTCTTCATTTTCTCCCACGGCCAAGCAAGGTCAAATGAAGTACAAATTCCTAGGAAAATAAAATCCAAAAACCAAGAAATAACCCAAGCAATTTTATTCTGTCCAGATGAAATCAAAACACGAAAGGTGAGATTTATAGAAGAAATTCGCATTTGTTTTCATTGCAAATTAGCTCGAATTTGATCGATTTGGGGGTAATCAAGACTATGATCAGCCTTCGTATGTACAGTGCTGAGAGCGTGGCAGCCTTCAAACAACAGGCGAAGGAAGATTTTGAATTATATAATTACGGTAGTACCACTTTCGCGAGTGGGTTTGACGGTTTCAAAATTCGGATTCATCTTTAGCTAGCACTAGCAGTCTAGCTCAGGTTAACCAGACGAATAAAAGGGACGACTCAATACAAATTTAAAATGTGACTTTTTTTATTATTTATAATGTAATAAAATGTAAATTATTATTTAAAATTTTTAAATAGAATAAAGCTTTACTTAAAACTTAAAATTTTATATTTAATATAATAACTTCAAATGAGGTCTCGTAAATTTTCTCCTAAATTTCTATTTAGAAAATTTATTTAAAAATATAAATATAGATATAAAATTTTGTATTGGACGTTGCACACGTTAAAATTATTGAGAATTGTGCTTTATTTAAAATTTAGTTTAATTTAATGGCTTTTATATATTTTTTTTTCTCAAAAACACAAAATACAAATAAAAACTCAATTCTAGGAAGAAAAATGCTTAACGTAGTCGGCTTGCCTTAATGTTGGGGGCGTCGTTGCCTTCGTGGAAATGAAACGGTTCGTTTAGTAATAAAACAATGTGTTTCACATTTGCCTTCCCTCCGTTGTCTTCCCCAACGAAATCAAGTCACTTTTTCAGACCAACTCTTCGGTCTCTCCAATATCTCTCCCTCATCTTCCCTATGAAATCAAACTCTTCAGCTCTCCAACTCTCACAGTGAGCTGCGCTCTTAATGAAATCGAGAATTACTTAAACAAGTGCTGGAGGGGAATAATCAGGCCTAGTTGTGGAAATATGGGGCTTCACTGCATCCAAAAAAATAGAAGGGGGAAGGAATGGGAGTGAAAGGATGTGAGGATGAGGGATCTAAAATCGACTTGAAGAGGGGAGAGGTGCAGCGTAGAGAACCATGTGATAAACTGTGTTTAAGTTTGGTCTGATCGATTGTTTACAGTAGTTTTTTTTATTAGGCAATTAAATGGTGCTTCTGGAACCTGGACGCTGGGAATAAGGTGAATAGTATCGTCTAGTCCTAAACGGTGCTCTGTCTGAAGAACAAGCTAAAACCACACGAAATGAAGTGTGCACTGAATCTCTTCTTCAGAATTTTCTCGATTTTGTTTTTTTTTCAAATATAACAGCTGACGTCAGTTGACTCCCCACCGGTTGCGCACACCGACTGTCTCTAGAAGAAATGTTCTAAGAACGACCTTACCTTTGACTTTTGATTCAGCTCTGATGAATATTTGGATGGAATTTTAAAATTCAATTCTAGGTTCGATATATTTTAAATTTTGAACACCTGAACGAGGATTCGGATGCGCACTCCTATACGGTACTAAAGGTACGTTTGAATGTTTAAAATATTTCAGTATATTTATAAATAGTAGTGAAATGGTTTGAATTAAGATGTTTTATTAAATTTTAGAAAAAAAGATAAAAAAAATGAATAAAAATATTATAAAGTTAAAAATTTGTTTGAATATAATTTTTGTTTAGAAAATGATTAATGCAGTCGGCCTGCATAAGTGAGGGGCAATCGGTGCCCCCATTTAAAAGGAAACATTGCGTTTCCTTTTAGTGATAAAACGAAATGGCACTGTTTCAATCAAATGGAAAGCGATCTATTTCATCACAATCCTTCGTCTTCCCACGTTCACTCCCTTTGATCCAAATTCCCTTCTTTACAAATCCAGCTGTATGGAATAAATTTCCTTCTTTATCACCAACACCTGCGAAGAACAAAGACTGCAACCAGAGGAAGAAAAAGTAGAGTACTTCTCAAAACCCGTTTCAGGACCTCGATGCCATTTCTAGTTGCAGAAATAGCAATTGCAGTGAGATTTCTTCTGCATCTATTGAAGTTCCTAGAGATTGCCTCAGATTTTTTCTCTGTCACCACTCTTCCTTTCCTTCTTCTAATTCGAAGTCGAAAATTCCTATTGAAAGACCCAAAACTCTCTCCAAAACCCCCATATCAGCCCCAAACAGAATGGTCTCAAAGCTATCCAAATCCAATACCTCAAAAGAGAACAATCTGTCAAAATTAACTTTTGAAGAAAACCCACATAAACTCTCATCACATAAAGCGTTGAGATTCAAGAAAAACCCACCTTGAAGAAAATGAGGAAACAAAGACACCCACATGACCTCTCTCTGCGTTTTCCTCTTTTACTTTTATTTTGGTCCTTTTTTTTATATTTTTTATATTATTATTTGAAACCATTTGCACGCCGCTTACATACGGCGATTGTACATAGCAAAACCGTTTTTGTTTTAAAATTTTAAAAAATTGTATTATTTTTTATGTTTTGTTTGAGAGTTTGAAAAAGTTATAACGATTAGATAATTATTAGATAAAAAAAAATTAAATATTTGAAATTGAAAGTATTTTATATTTGAGCAAGTTTTGGATATATTTGTAAATATTTGAAAATACTTAAAAATAATTAATTGTGTTAACAAACGGAGCCTAAATTCTAAAGTGATAATGAATTAGGAGTGAACCCTAAAAGGCAAGTGATATTATGGATTTAGGCTCGGTTTGAATAATGAGATGAGATGAGATAATTTTAGATAAAAATTGAAAGTTGAATAAAATATTGTTAGAATATTATTTTTTAATATTATTATTATTTTGAGATTTGAAAAAGTTGAACTGTTTATTATATTATGTGTAGAAATTTAATAAAATCATAATAATGAGAAGAGATACAACTATTTTTGTATATAATCAGGACCCTAAACTAAACAAAATTTTTTGTCTCCCTATAGTTTAACGAGTTTTGTTCCTTTCTTATCCACGTTGGCCATATGTTTCTTTATCATCAATCAAAATACATTTAAAAGGTTTTTTTTTTGAGTTTCCTGAGGGATGCATTTGTAAAGATATATGGTTGGTCTATAAAAGAATTTTATAAAATTAATTTTATAAAATAATGTGGTTGAATGTAGTCTATCAAATTATAAAAAATTTCTATTATAAAATAGATCCGATCTATCATATTAAGTCATATTAACATGTAAATTTATCTTTATAAGACCTATTCGTAGACTCAACAATTCTTATTTATAAATGTTATTAAATTTATATGAAGTTAAAAAAAAATTATAAGTTATGACTCTTTAATAGTTAAAAATTAGTTTGACCTACACACAAAGTTACAAACATTCAAACATAAGGAAGATAACAAGAGAGAAGATCAAGATCATGTTGGAGCAAAATTTTGAAATGAATGTGCTAACATCCACGCTCTCTTCTAGGTTAATATATAAGTCATCCAATCCATGTTACATAAATTGAAAAATAAATCTGGCTAATCTAGAACCTCTCATTCCTCCATGGTCAGGTCTTACTAGGGGTTTAATCGGTCCAGTTTTAGATAAAGTTTAGTACTGAATCGGTATGTATCGGTTTTGCATTTTTTTAAACCGATTACGTATCAGGTTACTCTTCTAAGTCGATACTTTCGATTTTATCGGTTTCTGGTCCAGTTCGATTTTTTAATTTTTTAAAAATATAAGTTTGACAGTTTGTCATTAAAAATCTATTTATAAAAATATAAATATAAATATATAAAAAAAAATTGTTTTAAAAAAATCTGTATACTTTTATTAAAAAAATCTACTTTACTAAAAACAATCTGCTATACTAAAGTCAAGTACTATATTAGTATTATTTATAGTGATTGAGTATTACTATATTAGTATAACTATAACTATAGTCTATATTAAACTATTAGTGTTAGTTATATGTTAGTATTAGTTATAGTGATTTAGTATAACTATATTAATATAAGTATAATTATAGTCTATATTAGTATAACTACTAATGTTCCATATACTTATCAAAATTTAGTAATAATATTTGAGTAATTTTCTTTCTTTTTGTATATTATATATAAAAAATATTTTGTATAATATTATTTTTGTATAAAACTTATATATATATTTTTTTCAACCGTTCCGATCTGGTCCTAAAAATTACGGAACCAAAATCGGACCAAATCCAACCAATTTGTGCAAGTAAAGAATAGATTCTGGTCTAAAAATTCAGAAAACTAGCTCAATCAATTCAGAGCGATTTTCCGATTTTTCAATACAAACTTACGCACGTAGGTCTTACCAAAAACTTTCAAAAGGGGGACCTGACAAACATAAGCTTCATCCGTCCTACGCACGAAGCCAAACAGTAATGCTAATAATTTGAGAGGGTGATACATAAATTAAGTTTATCTAAACATAAAAATTAGTATAATTTTTATAAACACACAAAATTAATACTAACTTTTTCAGAATTTAAAATAATAATATTATTAAAAATTTATTTAAATTATATAACTTTTTTATTCAATTTTTTCTCTTTTATTTTTTAAATTTTAATAAAACATATTAATTTAAATAATTCCGTAACTGGTTATAGCATTATAAATTAAACATTCTAAATATTCAAAGAGTCCTAAATATTTTCTTGAGTATCCTTCTATAACACTCAGCGATGTTTTTTTCCTTGACAAACTTGTGTAATATCTTCGAAAAATAATGGGCATTGAATGCCTCAGCTGCGAATTAAAATCTTAGGACCGACCATACGTGTTTACAGACAGTAGGCAAGGAAGGCAAGTAGTCCAGGTGGAGGCTTTAAAGTTTAGAAAATGAGTTATACGCAATATTTTTTATAATAATATATTAAATAAAAAATAATTTTATAAAATAATTTATAAAAATAACATTACTTTATAAAAAAAAAATATAATGATCTTATCAATACTTTAAAATTTTGGGAGCTTCGTTTGAGGCACGTGGCATTTCTCTACCATAGCTGATGGACACTCCTTATCATTCATCAATGTCGACCGTGTGGAGGAGACTACACACTGTACAGATGATATATATATGCACATGCACACGCAGGCTTGCATTTAAAATGCTGCTATAATGTGGAATGTGTAATGACTAAAGTTACTTCACTATCATGAGTAGTCGATCGATGGTACGTACCGAAATTAGTCTTGTAGACAGTAATTACTTTTCATTGTTCAGGTGTAATTTTAAAACAAAAATGATAAATACACGTTATATAACTATGTTTTAAAATAAATATTATTTTTATTAAATACCTTATAAAAATAACATCATTTTATAAGAATATTCTTCTTTTAAAATATGTATTAGAAAATATATTGTATTGATATTATTACTCATTAGTTTAGTTGATTTCAATCTTCAAAGGCAGCCAGATATCTTCAACGAGAGTACGTAGTAATAGAGACTAATTTGCACTTTTACAATATTTTTATTATTCTATTTTAGATGGATAATATTTCTATAAATCGGTAACCCCACGATTCATGCACAATCCACGTGGAGAAATTATCATCATTTAAATAATTCTCCATCATTTAAATTAATTTCATCTAACACAAAAATAAAAGATAATAGAAAAAACATTGCGGCGGAGACTACATGAAGAGGTGCTCCGAATGCGAGTTAAATTAAATTATATATATTACAAACTTTGAGGATTTCTTTTTATTTTATTTGGGAAGATTTATTTTTAAAGAACATATAAAAAAAGAATGCTTGAACGTCACATGAAGGGAATCCGTGTTGAAGGTAATATTAAATTAAGAATTCGATTTGATCATAATTTGATTATATAATTATCAAACCAACTAATTTAATTAATTGTCAAATCAATATATTTTATTTTTAAATATATTTACCTTATTTCATTTTAATGTAATTTTCTTATAAATAGGATATATGTTATATTATATTAAAAAAAATTAAAAATAGTAAAAATGTAGCCATCAAATCGAGATGAATGAAGATTATTCTCGCTTCTTCATTACAATTTCTATTATATTATATATATATATATATATTTTTATCATAATATCAAAGCCAGGTTTAATGGTATGGATCCTTATTATATTTTTAAGTTCTTCTATCAGCTTGATCTCTCACAAAATTTTCATCGCCGTTCAACCATGTCTCATCTCAATTAGTCGATGCATTTGGAGCATCTTTATTAGCTATGACCTTTTTTTTTTTTTATTGAATTTTGGTATTTTGTGAGCATTATTTGAAGCTTCACACTTGTTTTTGGCCGTTTGATTTTGGTCCTATAGTTGATGAAGGTCATATGTAGCTTATCATCATCAACTCTTTTGGCCTATTATTAACTCTTTGTTGGTTTTCGCCCATTATTAACTCATTGTTAATTAGTTACAACTTCATGTTTGATATTCTAATTACTAACTGCCAGTTGCTTCATTATCAAAGTCACTTTTATCATCTCATCGGAGATCAATTAACAAATATGAAAACTACATTTAAATTTCAAACTCAATATTTTAAAATTATCCACTTTGAATTTAAGGAAAGATGTTGAAGATAATATTAAATCAAGAATTTGATTTGAGTACATAATTATCTAATAAAGAGATTTAATTTTTAAATATATTTACTTTATTTTATCTTATTGTATTTTTTTTTTTATATAAATAGAGATACATGCTTTATAATATCAAATAGCAAAATGTAGCCATCAAAATATCTCCTCCATTCTTCTAGGTTCTTCATTTAATTTCTATTATGGTATATTTTCAATCAATCCGAAGAATAATCGCACACGGATAGAGGAGCATGAGAACATGAACGGTAAATGCCAATTACATCATGTGTCGGTGAAGACAGACAGATTTGACGTACGAGAAGTAAGTTTTTGACGTAATTCAGAATGAATTTGCCCTCGATTTTAGCCGTAACGAGGATTTAAGAATTATGAATAGGTTGATGGTTACACTATTTCGACATCACAAGGGAGATGTCATGACCACTTCAAAAAGTTTGAGACAGTTGAAGAGACTATGCAATCCCCTTTCTAGCAGATAAAATTAGACGATTGGAAAAAATATTGCGATATTTTCACAACTCTAGATTGTCAGATATTCTAGATTAATAACTAATGATTTTTACATATATATTTGGGCTATATGTTATATGTATATATATATTACAATTAACATTCTTAATTAATTTTGTAGCACTTAAGTTTTACGAATGCGAATAATAGATCCGCTTTGACTGTCCACCATCGTCCTGATTCAAGATCATTCCACCGTCTTGCTGATAAAATGATAATTAATAAATTATAGAATTCATTTATTTTTTTGATATTCTTTTATTTAAGTACTAATATTATATTTTTAAAATTGCTAATGTGGCTTTTTTAGAAACGTGATGATCTTGAAAATTTTTTCCTCATTCATGTCTATGCTGCTGCACATACTAATGAGCGTAGTGAATGGATGGATCTTGCTGCTTAAGTAAACGTTGTTACTTTTATTAAATAAATTATGCAACATGTGAATAATTTATTTTTTATTTGTATTTATTTTAATACGTTACTTATTATGTGCTTTCTTTGACATTGTAGGAAAAAATGATGGAGATGCCATCAACTTCTAGGGAATCATCTCCGAATAATATAGACATATTCATGCAAGTTCTCGGGCCCGAGTCTAGTATGACAAGAGGTTTGAGATGATTTTCAAGCATTCTGGTTTATCCTCCTTATCTTATTCGACTTCACAAATTAATAATTTTACTAAAGATTTAGAAGCTGCAAGGCGCGAGAATGAGTAATGAGGTCGAGACAGCAAGAGTTGGAGTCCCTCTTAGAACGACAATCTTATTTAGAGACGCGTTTGTAGGACCAACAGAGAGACCAAGAGGAAATAATATACAGTGAAGTCCATGAGCAAATGCAGCGGGAGATGATGGTGCAAATGAAGCTTGTTATGTCATTGCAATAGAAACAAAGTAGGCGAGGAAAGAAGAAATGAATTCTCTCAATTTAATTCGTGTATATAATTTTTATTATTTAATTTTAAAATTTTTTAAGATATTGTTAGTTGTAGAATATTTATGGTGTGTAATATAATACAATTAGTATCTTTCTTAATTTTATGAAATTACTATTTTTGATCTGTACGTTCAAATGTAAACAAAAAACGTTCGAACATGATTTCACATTCGAACAAACGTTCGAACGTAATTATACGATAAACGTTCGATGAAACTTCCGAACGTACCATGTTCGTTCGAACACTTCTTTTTTAACATTCGAACAAACGTCCGAACGTTATACTCGTTACATTCGAGCGGTGTTCCCTTAACGTTCAAATGAAATTTGAACGTTTAATGCGTTAAGACGTATAAACGTCCGAACGTAAATATGATACGTTTAAACTATAATAAACGAACTTCAACTTCTGTCATTTGAATGTCAATTGCTCGGGTTGGCGTTCAGATGATGAAAATTATGTCCAAACGTTACTTACTGTGACAATTTTCAACCGTCACAAAAAATAGAATGCTCAAATGTCATTCCGAACGGAACAACTCCAACCGTCACTAAAAGTTTTAGTGACGGTTCAACAGTAAAGCGTCATCAAATGTTTTCTGTGACACATATTAGGTGACGGTCGTGGTGACGGTTTCAAACCGTCACCAAATGTCTTTAGTGACGTTTTAGATATTTTTGTGACGATTTTCTCTGTCATAAAAGACAAATTGTGTTGTAGTGTATGTCTAAATATGTATATATTTATATATATATGTATATATATATAAACACACTAGAGAATATATTAAAATACAAACAATTAGTGGCATCGGCCTCGGAGAGAGATCATATTGTCTTCAAGGTTTGTACATGTCATCAATTCTTATCGGCTTCTTGTTATGTTGCGTACGTAAGTCCGGTTGGGGATAATGACCGTAATGGTTACTCAACCAGAATTAATGAGAAAAAGGATCACGAAGGCAATTAGGTCGGCCAGCCGAAAACTTTCCTGATTCATTCATTTTTTTTTTTCCTTTTTTTTTTACAAGAGATCTTTGAAAAAGGCCGCAAAACTCATTAAGAAACTACACAGTCTGACATCTGAGGTTAAAATCACAAGTAGTTGTGGAGCATCTTCTACATATTTAATGGAAAGTCTTGCATGCCCATGTACTTATGGCCGGATCTCACAGGCCCAAATCTCTTCTTGTTTAGCTGAAATCTGAAATGGTTTCAAGTCTTTATACCATAATTAATAATGAAACCAACCCAAAGCTAGCTATAGTACATACATTAAAGTCAGTTCCTTCTTTGTATTAATTCCATAATATTATTATGAGGCAACCGATCCACGTAATCTGAACGCTGGACATTACAATTCAAGCAAGCCACGAAACAGTACTGACAATCGCCAACCGCTAGCTAGCTACTCCCCAACCATATGGGGAAAGAATGCATTAATTTCTGCAGGCCATACCTACAGCCTACAGCCTACAGTTGTGCTCGATGATGATCTGTTGAGCATGTGAAAATTAGACACATTTAGATCCAAATTAACATCTATACCTAATTCCATTGTTGACAAAAGCTGAAATAAATTATGATCATTAACTGAGATACAGATCACGATCTAGCTCGATCTACAGTATTGGGTGCAACCCTACTTGGGATGCTCTATAGCCTATAAATAGATGACTCTAGGAGGCCGAGTGCTGGGGAAATAAAAGCTGTGTCTATTGTTGGCCCCGTGCCTGCCATTTCTTAGAAGAAACATAATCAAATTAGAAAGTGCAATTTGCACACACCTCCGGCCCCCTCCTCTTATCCACTTCCTCTTCCCCCTCCCATATTCTAGGGATCAGTTCCCAACACCCGGGCCTCTTGCTTCTCCACTCTTTTTCAATATTTTCTGTTATTCTCAGCTTGCTATTTTTCTTCGATCGACACGTTTTTAAGACGTTTAAGGAGGAGACAAGGGCCAGGAATCGAAAGAATCTAGGTTGAATTTGTTGTCTTGTAAGGTAAAATGGTTGCTCCTTTGTCAGCTTGGCCTTGGGAGAACTTCGGCCGCTTCAAGGTATGAAACTGCAAACCGAAAGAAGGTTTGAGTTACGTTTTGATCTGCGATGCTTGTTAATGTTGAATCTCTCTGTTTTAACTTTCCTAACACGTTCTCTTGTATATGTTAAGTATCTACTATATGGACCTTTTCTTGCAAAAGTTATGTGTTCGAGATTTCAAGAGGAAGGCCCCGAAGATAGTAATTGGTGCCTCCATATTCTGATAATATGTGCACTGAGAGGTTTAATTTATCAGTTATGGAGTTCTTACAGTAACATGCTTTTCCTGAAGAGAAATCGCAGGATTGTTCATCAAGGGGTTGATTTCAAGCAGATTGACATGGAATGGGACTGGTACGTACGTATGTTCCTAGATATCAAGTCGAAGCTTGATCAATAATTCAGTTTTATGATCTATGGAGTGAGTTTGCACCATATGAATGATGTATATTTTGCTGAATTTATTTTAGTTTCAAACAAGTTTTGAACTTATGTTCTTATTTAATTTACAGGGACAATTTCATTATTCTTCAAGCATTAATTGCCTCCATCGCCTGCTACATCTTTCCATTCCTTGAAAAACTTCCCCTCTGGAACACAAAAGGATTTATTGCTCTTCTGACACTCCATATGGCTGTTTCAGAGCCTCTCTATTACTGGATGCATAGGTGCTTCCATGGGAACCATCTTTTTACCCATTATCATTCCCTTCACCATTCGTCTCCTGTTCCCCAGCCCTTTACAGGTAGGTGACAGCTAAAGAAAACTACTTGAAGAGAAATTCCTTTTTTTTTTTTTCCCTTCTTCAATTAGATCATTATTCACTTATCTTTGTCAATTTTTTGTTGTAGCTGGAAATGCAACATTGTTGGAGCATCTTGTATTAACCGGAATTATTGGAATTCCAATACTCGGGGCTTCTTTAATGGGATATGGATCGATAAGCATGATCTATGCCTATGTTTTAATCTTTGATTTTCTGAGATGTTTGGGGCATTGCAATGTCGAAGTTGTTCCGTATCAAATTTTCCAGACCATTCCCGTTCTTAGATATCTTATATATACACCAACGTAAGCAATTATACATTCACTTTTGCCATTCTTATCGTTTTAATTTTTAGCAAAATTCACATCATCTAATTATCCAAAGATCAGAAGTCCTATCTATTTACAGCCTCTCATAAAGAGGAAATGAACTTTAAGGCATATCTAGAAGTAATAATGTTAGTATCACCTCTTCATTTTGAGCGTTTATTTAATTTTTTTTTATTTACTAATTAAGAAAGTGATTATTAATATATTTTAAAAATATAAATATTTAAAAATATTTAAAAAAATTAAAAAGAGAAGTTTTGTCGACAAACCCAGCGGACTGTTGGGTGGCAGCCTAAAATCACTCATCTAGAATACTTTCCTCTTTACTATCAGCCATTTGTGGCTGCTATTCATCTGACAAATGATTTCTTCATGAATACGGTAGTTAGAAAGTGCTTTAGGCAACTTCCATCTACAAAATCACCTAATAATAATAATAACACAAACTTTTTCTCATCTTAAATCGTGACCGGAGCTGCTGCAATTGTTGGTAGTTATCATATGATGAATACTTTTACTGATTTAGTTACTAATTAATTATTCATGCTATGCAGATACCACAGTTTACACCACCAAGATATGGGTACCAATTTCTGCCTTTTTATGCCTCTTTTTGATGCATTTTGGAAGACACTCAACGGCAAATCATGGGAATTGCACAAGAAAATAAGTTCAAATCTAGGTGTGTTCGATCAGTTTGATTTTAATTAATGACATTCATCCTCATATTAATCATTATTCTTTTATAGTTTCTTGATGTGATTAAATAATTAAAAAATAAAGTATGTTATAATTTACAAGTCGAATGTATATGACACTACATACTTTACCATAGAATCTATTTTATTTATAAAATAAGTCAAAATATCAATAATTTCTTATATAAACTGATATTGCATAGTTTCACACTAACCGTACGTATACGTGTGATCAATGATGAAGTTTACAAAAATATCACGAAGGATCAGGTGAAAAAAAGATGATTTTATTGAGTATTGCTATTGATCAGTATCTTTACACATCATACATTATATTTATTTTTAATTATTTATTATTTTTTTTATTTTATTCTTCATAAACTATTTGAATTCTTTTATGATGATTATACCACATATTTAATAAGAAAAAAATAAAAAATTATGTATGGTATATAGTGTGTGAAAATGACATATAAAATTTTTTGATTTTATTATCATTATTTAACCAACACTCGATCGACAAGTGCGCTGTTGGCCTGCGAAAACATGCACCAATGGCAACATGCATCAGTTATATATATTTTGGATGGTTGACATTAGGATAATGTCCATATCAAATGAATATTTTAAATATGTACAATAGTATTAAGTATAAATGGGTTTTTTTTTTTTAAGTATTGTTATTCGTAATCTTTGAAATAAAATAAAATATAAATATAAATTCACTAATATACACTTTTTTAATTATCAAAAAAATAAAAAATATATGAGTAGACATTTTTAATAAAAATATTTAAAATTACTAGCGAAAGGTAGACATAAAAATGCTCGCATGCAGTACTGTAGTAGTAATGACAATGACAAAGACTGGTAACACTTCCATCGCCATTAAATATTAATTCATGACTGTTTTCACATTTTAATGCATATGCAGTCGTTGTTGGAAGGTAAACTTCACACCAACATAATTAATATTTGGTGCAGGCAAATCTGCAAGGGTACCGGATTTTGTCTTCCTAGCCCATGTTGTGGATGTCTCGGCCGCTCTGCACGCACCCTTCGTTTTCCGATCGTTTGCAGCAATGCCATTCTCGACGAATATGTTGTTAATCCCGTTGTGGCCAGGCACCCTTTCGATACTGCTCATGATGTGGGCTTGGTCTAAAACTTTTGTTTCCTCTTTCTACCAACTCAGAGGCCGGTTGCACCAGACATGGGTTGTGCCTAGGTGTGGCTTCCAGGTTTGCAGCTTTAATTTTACATCAAAAATTAGAATCTCTCGGCTATCTACCATTAATCTGATCAGCTAATTAATAATTAACTGATCACTAGATCATGTACGTGTTTTAACATCAATCTGATCGTGATCATCATCCGGTGCTTGCTTATTTTATGCAGTATTTCTTACCATTTGCAAGGGAGGGCATCAACAAGCACATTGAGCAGGCCATTCTCAGGGCAGATAAACTTGGGGTTAAAGTCATTAGCCTTGCTGCGTTAAACAAGGTTTGTACTACTTAGGTTCATTTGGATGTCAAAATCAGCTCGACTTAGTTTAAATTTCAACCTAGCCTGCCATCTAAACGTGCGTTGAACTCAGTTCTCATCTAATTAAAAAACTCTCAACTCAATTTATTGTAACTAGACATGAAAATTCAATTTTGCAGACATTCATTCTCTTCCGCTGACAGTAGCTTTTATTTTTCCAACAAGAAATGTACTTTGACCATAAATTTTTCTTTGCTAGCTGCGGTGAACCAACGTATTGCATTTTTTTTTTCTTTGTTTTGTTTGGCCCCAATAATCTTTCTTTTTTATTGTTTTTTTTTCTTTTCATTCATCTTTATTGGTGAACGATATGTAGGACCCATTTCTTTTATCACTTTTTATAAATATATTCAAACTAATCTTAACATTTAAACACAATTTAAACTCATTTTAAGTAGATTCTATCAAACTTATTCAATAATTTTAACTCACTACTATTCATAAAAAATTTAACTCATCTAAACTCAGTTCGACGTTCAAACGCAATCTTAATTTAAAATTAGACTGAACTCAATAACCAAACGAAGCCTTAATTACCTGACGTTGGCGGTTTGTCTAATATTAATTCTTCTTCGTACTTACCATTTGAATCAATAGTGGTTTTTTATTATTGACTAACTATTGTAGTAAAAATTTATCTTATTTTAGATTTGACTAATCTAATATAGAATATTTTTAACATCAATTATATAAATTTTAATTAACTTTTTTATTTAGCCAAATCAATCTGAAAGCTGCTACTGTAAAGTAGTATTTTTGCTTGAGAATAAAGAAAAGTTTTGGGAGATCGGTTCTAGTCATGTAGTTGTCGGAGGAAATTACCATTTGCAAGATAAGAGCGTGAACCCTCGGTGGGATTTCTCGGCGGACATAGCAGGGTCCAGCTTCCTCCTATATGCCACGCACCACTCTAATTTTTAGAAGTACACCGTCCCATCATTTACGTACATGAGCACCGTCTACCATTCAATTCCGACTCTTACAGGCCGTAAAAACGTAATGTTAACGAGGAAATTCGTGCCAAACAGCAGTAAGGAATATAATGTTTGAAGAAATTATAAAGTATTAAATGTAAAAAGGTTTATATATAGTCCTCGAAATCTCATACGGATAATATTATATGCTTTAGGACTTTATGTAATAGATTATTTTATATATTAAAATATAGTTATTAATTGTAACTTGGAGATCGATCGGTCAGACCTAAATCATCATGTAATTTTCTTAAATGAATTACTGAATTATAAATCGTTCTCTCTCATCAAATATTTTTGTGTGCATGCAGAATGAAGCTCTCAACGGGGGTGGAACACTATTTGTGAGCAAACACCAAAACCTTAAAGTTCGAGTTGTCCATGGAAACACCTTGACGGCGGCTGTTATCCTCAATGACCTACCAAAGGATGTGGAAGAGGTATTTTTAACAGGAGCTACTTCGAAGCTGGGTAGAGCCATTGCCCTCTACCTTTGCCGAAGGAGAGTAAGAGTCCTTGTAAGTGCATGTTATCTCTATTTAATTTCCTTTCTTTTTGGTTAGTTTCCTTATATTCAAAAGGATCGACACTTCAAATTATATTTGCAAACCTATTAATTTCGTTGATATATATATATATATATAGAAATTACCCGACACATCAACATCTAGCACTAGAAAAGTGTATTTTGTATTTTTTTTTTTATGACTGATGTAATTTTACCAAAGCATAATATATATATATATATAAATATTTACCACCAAACTTACGTACAAGTGACATGGTACTGAGGCTATATAAATATGTACGTAGTATATTATTACGTACACAATTCTTATTGGATGAGAAAAATTGCAGATGCTGACACTATCGGGAGAAAGATTTCAAAAAATACAGAAGGAAGCTCCAGTGGATTGTCAGAGCAACCTAGTACAAGTGACAAAGTACCAAGCAGCACGAAATTGCAAGGTATTCTCACATGGTCTATTTCCTCGATGATCATGAGTACTCATGTTTTTTTAAGCAAAATATATATAAAAGGTGGTTATAAGCGCCTCCCTCGATTTTGAATTAATGGTTGTGATTTTTATATGATTATTATAAATGATCACTACGCTTGCAGACGTGGATTGTTGGGAAATGGATCACACCAAGGCAACAAAGCTGGGCGCCACGTGGAACACATTTCCATCAATTCGTTGTCCCTCCAATCTTGCCCTTTAGAAGAGACTGCATTTATTCTGATCTTGCAGCCATGAGATTACCTGACGATGTCCAAGGGCTTGGATGTTGCGAGGTGAGAGCACTTAGCTTCATTTTTGATGAGGTTGAAATCCGATTTTAAAACATGAAAAAAAACATGGGATCGATGATCTTTAACGGAGTTCTCACACTCTTAGATCAATCTAAACTCTTAAATTGTTAATGTCCCAAAAGTCTAATGAGATGACATCATTATATCATTATCTCCTGATCAAGTATCGTAAATAACTGATAGATAAATAAAAGATAACAGATAATTTTTCAATTATTTATTACTACCTTAATGGAAGATGATGAAAGGACTAAGCTCCATTTGATTCGCAAGAACGAGCAAAATCTCTTCCGACCGAAACATCTTTCATTTCGTTTTTTGGTTTTGTGATGTTTTCAACACTCAATGATCAGCCATGAACATCGACATCGACGGTACGTATTGTTATGCATGTGCTTAACATGAGAACATTATCTGATCTTATACTAATCTGTACGTACGTGGAAACAGTATACGATGGGGAGAGGAGTGGTGCATGCATGCCATGCCGGGGGAGTGGTTCATCTTCTCGAAGGTTGGACTCACCACGAAGTCGGGGCGATTGACGTCGACCGGATCGACCTCGTCTGGGATTCTGCATTGAAGCACGGTATTAGGCCTGTGATCTCATCAAGCACGGCAAAAATCTCTTGAAAGCAAGAACGCAATTGTTGTAACTGGTGGATTTTTTCCTTTTTAACAAAAAATGGACAATAAAATGCCGTTTAATAGTTATATGTAAGCGAACGCAAACAAGTTGTGCCACATGATATCCAAGTTCATATGATTGATTCCAAACACGATGGAAATTAAGCATTGACATTAATTGCTTTTATTAATCTCCTTCAAAGCTTGCTGCCAATTTGATGCAAGAGAGCTGTGTAGTTTACCATCTATACTCGTTTATAAAAAAATAATCTTTGATATAATTTTAAAGTATGCATTTAAAAAACCACCCTGAAACTAATAAATCATTTTATCTATAAAATTTGAGAAAAACAAAAAACCTCATACTAGCGGTTACGACATCCATGATTGCCACATGTCGCACTTTCTTGGAAAGTTTACTCAAAAGCTAGGATATGCGAACACTACTAGTCTTAGCGACAGACGCATGTTCCCAACGTCCCAATTAAAATCCCAACCGCCATTATTAGTGTGTTGCCGAGGGAGAGTTTTATCGCCCAAACCAAAGCCAAATAATCAAGCAGAAAAATGGAGAGGAAGTGAACGTTGCCTGGAGTACAGAAGACAAAACCCATTAAGCGCAGCAGGAAAACGCTGCTCAAGAAATTATTAGACTATCTCAGATCGGATTCTTACATGTTTGCTCCTCTCATCTCTTCCCCACCTAAGATGTTTCGTTCTTCTCCTCCTCCAGGTAATCAAGTTTTTTTCTTTTTCGATAAAAAAATTTTGGGTTTTAATGTGTTTGCTGGTGGGTTTTATAAAATCGTATTCTTTGATGGATTGGAATTTCTGCTTCTCTTAGGAACCGAAGTAAGAAAGCCCATCAGAGAAACTAAGAAGAAGAAGTTGTTCAAGAAGATTGGGGAATATCTGAAGTCTGATTCTTATATGTATGCTCCCTTGCTTCAATCAATTAGTCCTCTTCCAACAGGTACTTTTCCTATTCCTCTCTGTGATATGCAATTCTACTGGGTACCCGCGGATAATAGTGGAAATAAAGCAAGGTCTAGAATAATTCGAAGAGAGCCATACTCGTACTGCTTAATAATTATGAAATCTCTATCCTTCCATTTTATTAGAAGTATTAATATATGATACAACCCGTGAATTCAATACGATACGAAATTGGATTTGGATTCTATGTTAATGGGTTTGGGTCAAAATGTCTTGATCCTTAAAGACATGATTCAACAACGGATCAACCTGCTTGACACGAAATCAATTCGTTTTGACCTATTTAGAATTTTTTTTAAAATTAAATTTTTATTATTGTTAAGTTGTAATATTGATATTTCTCAGTAAGCTTATGTTTCTATTGTTGGAATTGTAATTTTAGACTTATGCTCATATTTGTTATTGTATGGTTTCTAATATTGATATATATTTTTGAAGATATTGTGGTTATTAATAAATATAGATTTTAACTTTTATGTGAAATTATGTTAATAAAGTCAAATGAGCTATGCGTTTTAGTTCAACCCGTTTACATGAAACAAACGGGTTTAAATGAGTTGTGTCATGTTAACATATTTTTAATTAATTATTAAACGGGTTAAAACAGGTGGCCCGGCCCTGCCCGACCAATTATCGAAATGGGTTGGATTAGGGTTTGGAAGTTTGATATGTTTAGCTTAACAAGTTAGGTTCGGATTGACATAGTCGAATATTCACGACTTGACACGAACACGAACACGACCCAAAAACAAGATTTGTCACCACTACCTTATCAACTACCTTATCAACAACACTGCAGTCACTAAATTCGATACAGACCATAATACATGTACACCAAAGACAACCCCATGTTTACACTTCCAACCTCCTTTAATTACCCATACCAAAAACAAGAAAGACTTGAACATGGATTCTTTTCCATCGACTGGACTTTTCACAGAGACTAGGAATGAGGACCAGAACGAATAGAAAACGGAACGACTATTTTGATTTGGGGATATGATTAGGTAAAGAGTAACGGGACCAGCAACGACATGAACAATCGGACCAAGCAAGCTACTAAGCCAACTAACCACAACAGAAAAAAATTGTTATAAACCCAGCATAAATTATTATGAAATGGAAATTTTAAATTCCTTGCCTGTTTGTAAGGATTAGAAACCCTATAAAGAGAGTGGAGAATTTATGCCTCTGAATCTTTCGATGAAATTGTTTCAACAGAAATACCAGAGAAAACTGAAAATTTACATTTATATAAAACTGTTGTTAAGCATATGATGTATGGTCTTTGTGGAATACTGAATCTAACCAATATATGTATGAAATGAAACGGTACTTGCAAAAATCGATATCCCAAAGAATTTGAATCTAAAACAACTGTTGAAATCGATTGTTTTCCATTATATAGACATTCTAATGATGGAGCCATTGTCAAAATGAGAGGGGAAGAATTTAGATAATCATTGAGTTGTACCATATAATCCATATCTTCTTTCCAAATTTAATTGTCATATTAACGTAGAGATTTGTTCTACAATTAAAACTGTTAAATATATATATATAAATACATTTACAAAGGACATAATTGTATTGTTTTCAATTTAATTAGCAAACAAGATAATCAACAGATTGATAAAATTGAGCAATTCCAATCAGATAGATGGATTACTCCACCTAAAGGTATGTGGAGAGTATATAGTTTTACAATTAATGAAATATATCCATCAATTTATAGTTTGCGTCTCCATCTTGAAAATCAATATTTATTAGCTTTCCGTAAACTTGAAAACTTAAACAATATTTTAAATTCAAATTTCTCAAGAACATATCAAAATGATGTTGATATGTACATCAAAATTAGAAGATAAATATTTGAATTATAATTAGAATTAAACTAAATAAAAATTTCAAAATCAATATTTTAATAAAATAGTAATAGATTTTGAAAGTTTGTATTTGGTATTATTGAAAAGTGACTAGTTAAATTTATAAAAATAATTTTTCTAATCAAAATTTGATTAAACTTTAACTAGGCCACTATTAATGCTCTTAGACCCTTCAACTAATAAATAGTCTAGTAGACAACTAAAAAGGGCAGCACCACGCCGAAAGTGATGGACATAATTGCATTTGGGCTTAAATGAGCCCAAAAACCCGAAAAGGGTGTATTTTGATGTCTCCAAATTCCAATGGATCTGAACGCGGACTAAGTTTGATGCTTTTTTAAGTTGGGCCAGAAACTATTTTGTTCTGCTATGGACTGAATGCTCGTGGGCTTCCAGGAAGTCATTATTTTATTCTTTTTGTTTAAAAAATATTTTTTTATTTTTCTTTTAGAGTTTGAAAATTTTACATCTACGAAATATTTGTTAGAAGTGTTCAACGAAAAGATCTCGTAGAAATAAACTAACAATTTGATAGGGCTTCGTACGATGCATAATATTTATTTTATAATAAAAATAATTTTACAATTTAATATACTATATCATGGATAATCTGTAAGATCTATTTTAAAAGTATTTTATTATATTATATTATAGGATCTTCTTGCTACGTGAAAAGGTTGACGATCGATGGCAGTTTCAATGAGGAAAGTGTCCATGGTAGACAATGAACCAAGAGATCAGTCATCAAATGGAGTGGCGAAGGATCAAACCTCCAAGAGCTGCTTTGTACACGAAACAAGCATTTCGGAAGAACAAACTTTTGGGCACAGAGAGACGACGAAGCACATGGTTTACCAAAAGTGCCGCACAACATCAGTTTCAGGTCCCTTACTTTCCCCATGACATGCTCCAGCTTGTCTGTTCCTCTCTCATTATTTGATTCCTTCAATAGAAAATGTTGTCTGTTCATCACCCTTTCTTTGTTTCCAAATGTGGCATTAAATCAATAAAAAATAATTTTTTATCTTTTACTTATCTAACAATTTTTTGATGCCACGTTAAACACTATCAGTGACAAGTCTTTTTGGCATTAGTCATGGGGGGACTGATCTTGCTTGCTGCGTGCAGTGGACTCCAAATACACAGTAACCCATGGCATAGATTTCCGGATGCTGGATGGATCCAATTTCCAGCTTTAAAATTATTTAGGCTGTTTAATATGTCTCGAAATGGTTGTAAAAATGATATTTTTCCTATGGTATTGGATTCTTTAATATTTTACCTCAAGGTTTTCAATTCTCTTCAAATCAAAAGAGTGCCTGTGGCATACAGCTTACTTTCTTCCATTCTTGCAAAGAGCTCTGATTTTGTGCAAGTAATTTGGAGAAGTGAGGAACTGGTTTTTTGGCGTCACAGGAAAGGGGATGCTCAACTCACAAGCACGAGCCAAGGAAACTCGTGGTGGATTGAGAAAGTAGTACATCAAGGCGCGCTAATAAACAGTATCTTGTACTTTGATGTGTATGTCATGTTTACGATATTTATTGGTTCTATTTTTACTGTAAATGGGATAGTGAGGCTGTTGGTAAAACTTAGGCTTTCCACCAGTTTGCATTTATTATGAATAGTCAACTTTTACAATATTGCTTACATTTTTTCGAACTTGGGTAAGCTGTCTTGGTGTCAAGTTGTAACGCCTTGAAGTCGAGTTGCATGCAATGTCTGCAATTGTCGCTTTCCTAATTCATCTGCATCAAGGTGCTGAAATGGATTTCAGATGGGAAGATAAGATAATGACTGCTGTCGACGGTTATGGTCCTGCTATTTCGTTAATTGGCTATTGTGAAGTCACTTCCAGAACTGATCAACTTCCGAGCCAGGTACAGAGATATTTTTTGGAGATCATTTGAATGATGACTTAAAGATGAGATGTCATTCGTAGAGGCCGCGGCAGCAGCAGCCGGCAGGTCTTTTCGAAGATGGAATCCGTTTCTTTCGTACTAAAATGAACTTTAGAATGATTAGACAGAACATCAAAATGACACGAATCTGCGGCTTTTTTTCTCTCGATTGGCCTGCTGAAGTGAGGGATCAACGTGTACTGATTGCGTGCTTGCTAAATAATCTGTGTCACTACCATGTGAAATGGTTTGGCAGGGAGCTGATCTTGAAACGAGTGGCTGGAGACTTGTTGGAGAGTATTCTCTGCCAAACAGTAGTGGTGAGGAGCTTGTGTTTTCATCCTGTTTTTGCTGTACTATTTTTGAATGGGCGGTGGCGGTACGTTCTTCTAGCTAGGCCCTGTTTTTGTTTCGTCATTTCGTGTACCTTCTAGTTCTGTTGTTGTCTTTGTTTTCTTCTTTCGTGAGTTCTGAACCAGAACAACAGCCATTTTCTTTGTACGGGAAGCTCGTGCTTGGTCTGATCTTAATTGAGAGTACTTGGGAAATATTGAAGTCTGCCGTCGAAATCAGCTGAGATGGACATGATTTTGGGTTATCCAATGCTGTCCCACTCTTCCGTTGCCCAACACTGACGTGAGGCTGGATTTCTCATTAATCCAAATTCAGAATCCGAGGCGACTCCAGTGAAGTTGAGGTGATTTCATGGAAGCCACAGTACAACTATTCATTTCTGTAAATCATTGCCGCACTTCCCGCTAAGAAGTACAATTATTCATCTCTATATATAATCCTCCGAGTATTCTGATCATGTCGATTAGATTATGGTTTCCAGCTAAAATAAATATCAATCATCTTCTTCGCCATCATCACCCATTAATGAAATGGGAGAAAGTTTTGGAAAAAATAAAAAGGAGATCAAAGGTTTTGGGTTTTTATTTTTTATTTTTGGAACTTATTCTCTCAGAGCATAATCCTAATGAACTTAAATCGGATGAGTTTGATGTGAGCGCTAAAAAAAACAAAAAAAAAACATATTCCATGAGAAAGGGTGGTGTCAAAAAAGACGAAAATATTGAAATAAAAATGTTTTGATCAAAGAAATTCATATCCAATATTGAAATAAAAAGGGCGGTGAAAAAGATAATCATGTTACCGGTCGAACAAACCTTTCAAATTTTTTTTTTTTTTTTTCGTAATGAACAAATATGAAGCTCAATGATCAGTGAATGCTAATATCACAACAAAAACCGAGCATGGTAGTACCATATGCCCATTACTGCTGGGTTTTGATTTTTTTTTTTTTGTGTTTAAGAAATAATTTTTACAAACTCCAAAAAGATAAGTTTGCAAGTCTTGTAAAATAATAGACTCAATTTAAAAAAGTATAAAAAAAATTTATTACAAAAAAAATTTGTATGTTTGAAAATTAAGTTATTTCTTTCTTTTTATTCCCGCAAGCAAGACTTTCGATACCCATGCAAGTAGCTAGGCTGTAGGCTAGGCTAGTTAGTACCTTTCCCTCCATGTGGTAACCACGTGACTTTATGAAATTGAGGCATCTGATCAGGTAGCATCTTGTCAGCCGTCAGCTCGTCTATTTATTTTGCCATTAAATGCTAGCTAATTATGTAGGGTCCAAATAAGACCCCTAAAAATGACCACAACATGCTTGCTTTGCAATTCGAATCCAATGTGTGGGTATTTTGTTAGAATTTGGAACTGATGAGGTGAAACATCCTGTAGACAGAAATTAAGGGGGAGAAAGAGAGAGTCCAAAATAGGTATTTGTGTAAGAAAAAATAGATTGTGTACTCAATTTGAAAGATAATTCGGGTATTTTATCAAATTATTTGATCTAAAGGCTAGCTGCTGTAATATTGTAATGATAAGTTTCGTTTGTAGCATTGATCTAGTCCCCAAGTATTAAGGTATCCAGTCCCAATGAAAAAGAAGACTACCAAAATCTATTCTCAAGGGTCAACACAGCTACCAGAATCAGAATCCTCTGGAATGGCCTCTGTCAACAACAAATGAAGACCTCGACACCTATTCTAGCTCTGGAATATTTTAGTATAACTGAATTGATGATGTGTAACCACAAGAGTGGTGTATGTGATGTATTTTCTCTACTGTGAAACTGTATGAAGGGATGGAAAACTGATTGTATGGGTGTGATGAGAAATTATGAAAACTGAATGAAAAAGGAAAGCCTTAGTCTGAGCATTTCTTCAAGGACTAACGTCCATTTTTTTTTCCTCTCGGTAATCATCATGGCGTCCCCACACACCTTTCATCAATCCCTCTATCATCAATTCGTCCACTGACTTTGTCTTAATCAAACTTATTTTCGATAATTATCTCTTGTGGAAAGTTCAAATTGTCTTATTTCTCAAAGGACATAAGATGTTTGGCTACGCTCATGGCTCCCTTCGACTACCCCCTCCCATGGTCGATGGTCTTGTCAACCCCGATCATACTAAGTGGCTCTTACAAGACCAACTTATAATTTCGGCCATCAATGCTTCCCTATTTGAAACGGTCCTTGCCCAGGTCTTGACCTATACAACCTCACATGAGGTTTGGTCTACTTGACATACCCTTTTCGCTGCCTAGTCCTTAGCACATATGCAAACCCAATATCAATTAGCCACCCTTAAAAAAGACTCAACCTCCATTTCTGAATATTTTAACATAGCCACCTCATTGGCAGCTACCCTTGGTGCTGCCGGCCAACCCCTTTCCCTATCTGAGTTCATCATCTACTTACTAGTAGGGCTTCGAACTGATTATGAATCACTAGTGACCTCCATTACTACTCAGTCTAATTCCATTTCCACCCCCCACAAGTATATAACTACCTATTGAACGATAAGTTTAGGTTAGCTCATCAAACTAACAATTTACTTTCAAGTACTCAGCTTGCAGCCCATGTGACCACAATTTGCCAACCCCACCCCAACTCTACTTCTGGCCGTGGCCAATGATTTTTCTCTGGTGGACTTCAAGGCCGTGGCGGTAGCAGAGGTTGTTCCACACCCTTTTCCAACAGACATGATAATCAACCCTTGTGCCAAGTTTGTCAAAAACTTGGTTACATTGCACTGGCCTTTACCATCGTTTTAATCAAGCTTATCAAGCCCCACCACCCTCGTCCTTTGCAGCTAATTTCACAGTCTGACCTTCCTTTGCCCCTCAGTCAAATGTATGGTTCCCAAACACAGCTGCCACAAATAATTTCACCTCAGATTTTTCCAACCTTAATCTGAACCCTACCACTTATCAAGGCTCAGATCAAGTTAGCATCGGTGACGAGTCGACTCTTCCAATTCAACACATTGGCACCGCTCACCTCAACTCCTCCTCTGGCAAATTTCTTCTCTCAATTACTTCATGTTCCTTCTATAACATGAAATCTCCTTTTCATTCCTCAATTTTGCTTAGATAATTTTGTATTTTTTGAATTTCACTTGATTTTTTTTGTGTGTGTGAAGGATTTGCACACTCGGGCAGCTCTTCTTTAGGGCCACATTAAGGGTGGACTATATGAATTACCAACTGTTGTCTCGACCACATCCTCTCCTCACGAATTCACCTCCTCACCTCAGGCCTTTGTCGATGAATAGACTTCTTCCCAGACTTGGCACTCTCGCCTTGGCCATTCGTCACCTTGAACAACTTCTTTTTACCATAAATGGATTTAAACTTCCAATTACATCTAGTACACCTATGTCACCACGTGTTACTTGTCCACAAGCCAAATCACATGTTCTTCCTCACCCCCATTCTTCTTCTCAGTCATATAAGCCTTTTACATTACTGTTTCTTGATGTTTGGGGATCGACACCTGTGCCTTCCTCTACTAGATGTATGTTTTATTTTTCAATTGTTGATAACTTTTCTAAATACATATGGTTTTTTCCTCTTCTTGAAATATGTCAATATTTTTTTTTTCTCCATTTAATGTTGCTTCAATTCAATGGGACTGGGATGGGGGATTTTGACCACTTCACAAAATTTCTCGACTTAATCATCAAAACACTTGCTCTCATTCTCACCCTCAAATACGATTGAACGATGACACATCACATTGTCAAAACCGGGCTTTCCCTTCTAGCTCATGCCTCGGTCCAACAAAAATATTGGGTAGAGGTATTTCAGACCGTAGTCTTTCTTATTAATTTTATGCCCACATCGACTCTAAAAAATATCTCGCCTTTTTAGGCCCTTTTTCGCAATCCTCCTAATTATAACTTTTTTTTACGAACATTTGGCTATTTATGTTGGCCAATTTGCAACTATTCAATCGTCACAAGTTGGACCTCCAATCCAAACCTTGTGTTTTCATGGGCTAACACCCAAATTCTAAAGGCTATAATTACCTTCACATTCCCACAGGCCAAATGTTCATTTCTAGGGATGTCCAATTTCATGAAGCTACGTTTCCGTTTACTTCGTCCAGCCACCTCACTCAAATCCATCATTACCTATAACTTCCCCTCCATCCTTCAATTTATTGGAACCTGGGCCTCCTTCCTCAACAATGCCACCTAACTCTCCCGTCAGCTCAACACAACCCACACCCTTAACCCTTCTTCTATCTTTTCCTCTAATTCATTCGACCTAATAATCATTCCCTCAAGCCCAGTCCAAGTCCCTCACATCTCTACACCTCTTAATCCCACACCCAGTCCATGCATTTCAGATTCGACACCTAGGTCATCCTCTTCCCAACAAGGTCACCAAGCACTGCAACCCTTGTCTTCAACAATTCTTTCTCTTATCTCTCATCTAACCTCATCCCACCCCCTGGTCATTGTCTCAAAAAATCAAGTTCACTGTCCTTTCCTTCAAACCGACGGAACAATTCCATGGCCAGCCCTTAAACCTTCTCTTCATCTTTCCATCTACACCACAAATCCTATACTTGAAGAGCCCATGTCCTTCATTGAGGCCTCTAAACACTCAGAGTGGCGTGTGGCTATGGCCATTGAATATCATGCTCTCTTACAGAATCATACATGGGACTTGGTCCTGTTTTCTTCCAACTTCAATGTGCTCGGCTCAAAATGGGTACTCAAAACTAAACGCCATGCTGATGTCACCCTTAAGCGTCACAAGGCATGCCTTGTGGCCAAATGGTTTCATTAGCAGGCTAATTTAGATTTCACTGAAACATACAGTCCCGTTGTCAAACCCCGTAACTATACGGTTGCTCATTTCCATTACTGTCTTTTCTTACTAGATATTGCATTAGTTGGATATTCAAAACGCCTTTCAGCATGGTGACTTGGAGGAGGTTGTCTACATGCAACAACCCCTGGGTTTGCAAATTCGGATTATCCCCACCATGTCTGTAAGTTGTGTAAGTCCATATATGGTCTTAAACAGACCTCTAGGGCTTGGTTTGCAAAGTTGAGCAATCGGCTGTTATCTATTGGTTTTCATGCATCGAAATCAGATTCCTCACTTTTTATTTACTACAATTTTGTATATTCCATCTTTGTATTGATTTATGTTAATGATATTATACTCACTGGATCTAATCCTAGTTTCATTTATGATTTCGTAGCTGCTCTTCGTGTTTCTTTTCCTATTAAAGATTTAGGTTGCTTGCATTGTTTTTTAGGAATAAAGGTTACTAGAAATTCTCATAGCTTGTTCATGTCACAGTCCAAATACATATATGATCTACTTAAATGGACAAATATGCATAACTCTAAGTCCGTGTCCACTCCCATGTCATTCTTGATTAAGCTAATTGCCCTTGATGGTTCCTCCTTTGAGGACCCTCAACTTTATTGCAATATTGTTGGGAATCTCCAATATTTGGCCTAAAAAATTTTATGCATCAGCCACTATTCACTGCCCCACACTCAATAAAAAACATCCCCACCCAATGAAAAACACCCATACACTTATGAATAAAAAAGTTATAGGTGTGGGGTGTGAAAGTGAATAGTGGCTGATGCATAGAATTCTTCATCTGACATTCACACAACCAGATATTTTCTTTGCAATCAATAAAGTGTGTCAATATATGCATTGTCCTAGAATTTCATACTGGAAAGCTGTCAAACGCATTCTTAGATACCTGCATCTAACTTAGAATTTTGGTCTTCAATTTTTTGCATCTTCTTCCTTTCCTTTGTTTGCCTTTTTAGATGCCGACTTGGCGAATTGCCCTGATAACCGTAAGTTCACGGGTGGCTTCTATATATATTTGGGTTCTCATCTTATCTCATGGGTAGGGGTGTAACGGGTCCGGTTTTAAACAAAATTTAGGATAGAACTTGTATGTACCGGTTTTGTATTTTTCAAAACCGATTATGTCCCGGTTACTCTCATAGCCTGGTATCTCAGATTTTACCTATTTTCGGTCCAGTCCAGTCTGGTTTTTCAATTTTTTTTTTTAAAATGTAAAAAACATATAATAAAGTGTTACTTCTTGTGATAAAATGTTATTAATAATTTAATATATATATTTTATGTTTAAAGCATATGATCAATTACATTTCCATCTTTAAGATTAAACTTTTATGTTATAATTTATAAATTATAATATGAAATTATTTCATATATGATATATAATTATATATTATATATAAAACTTATATATATAACATTTTGTGTAATATATAAAATTAATTTATATATATTTTTTCCAACCGGTCCGGTCATAGAAACTATGGAACGGAGACCGGACCGGGTCCGGCCTGTTTTCATAATATAGGAACCGGTTCCGGACTGGACCTGTTCAAAACCAGACCAACCGGTTCAGTTTTTCGGTTTAAACTTACACCTCTACTCATGGGGTTCAAAAAAATAACCTACCATTGCCAGATCCTCTACTGAAGCGGAATACAAGGCTATTGCAAATACTACCTATAAGCTCCTTTGGTTACAGTCGTTGCTTGGTGAGCTTGATATTTTTCTTTCTAATCCACCTACTTCTATTGTGATAACCTTAGTGCTACATATCTATCTGTTAACCCTGTTTTACATTCTCGTACTAAGCATATTAATGAATTTGACTATCATTTTGTATGTGATCGTGTGGCTGCCAAAGCACTTAAGGTCTCTTTTATATCTAGCAAAGATTAATGCTAACATCTTTACAAAGCTACTATCTACTATTCGATACAATTTTCTACGATTAAGTCTCACCATTTCATCGGTGTCGCTTGATTCGAGGGGGCTATTAAGGCATCCAGTCCCAATGAAGAAGAAGACTGCCAAAATCTTTTCTCAAGGGTCAACACAGCTACTAGAATCAGAATCTTTTGGAATGGCCTCTATCAACAACAAATGAAGACCTCGACACCCGTCCTAGCTCTAGAATATTCTAGTATATATAACTGAATTGCTGATGTGTAACCACAAGAGTGGTGAATGTGATGTATTTTCTCTACTATGAAACTGTATAAAGGTATGTAAAACTGATTGTATGGGTGTGATGAGAAATTATGAAAACTGAATGAAAAATGATAGCTTCGTCTAAGCATTTCTTCAAACACCTGGAGTGTTCTTCTTTATCTTTGTCATTTTACTTGTTTCAACACCAAGTGAATGGAATCAAAGATATGCCCGACCCTTAATAATCAGCCCCTCGCGTTGCTCACTTTATGTAGTCTTTGCGTGGCACTAAGTAAAAATGGCTCAAATTTTCAGTGAATCGATAAGAGAGAAACGATTAATTAATTAAATATACAAGGCATCCAGAGCAATTCTCTCTAGATCTCTCTTCTTCCATGGATTGTTTTTTCTTTAACTTGTTGTCTGACATCGGCTAGCTCATGTANGGGGGGGGGGGGGGGGGGAAACAAAGAAGAAGAAGAAGAAGATTAGGCCTTTCTGTCCCACAGCTACAATACTAAAAACTACATGATTATCAAGATCTTATCGTACTATACATCAGTACAAGACAAACCATTGGTCTAGTCTAGAAAGATGACAGCGAAAATTGGATAATAATTTCGAGAAATGATAAAACAACAACTACTTTACTATTTGTCTACCATCTTTAATATTTTCAAAGTATATATTTTAATTTTGATTTGATGTATTTAAATTATATAAAAGTATTATTTTATTGGTAAGATGTTGTAAATGAATGGTAGAGGAGTAATAAGTTATGCATGTGCGAAAAATTCCAATTACGTAGGTTGAATAATTTTTATATTAGAATACAAAATAATTAGCTAGAAACTGGATGATTGCTTTTTACATGCCCATGAAAGCTGAAACAAAACCTCTTGTAGCTTTTTACATTCTAAATCACCCTAGCTACCCATTTTGAAACTCTCTCTCTCTCTCTCTCTCACCACACACGTATGAGAATTTTCCTTGTGAATGAGGTAGGGTCTCCTTTTTGCCTTTATAAACATACACCTTGACCCCTTAATCAGGCAATCAACACCTCTCTGATCTCTCTCTCTCTCTCTCTCTCTCTCTCAGAATTATGAGAAGGTGTTCTCCCTGGAGATCAAGAGGCGGGGCCATGCGCATGAGGACCAGAAGGAAGAAAAAGCTGAGGCTTTCT
>QEOT01122675.1:4164-33135 GCA_003123785.1 Pterocarya stenoptera | reverse complement strand
AGTGAACAATAAACTTGACCACAGGAAAGCTACTAAAAGCAAGGGTCTTAGTAGCACTCCAATCAGTAGGAATATTTTATTTTGACCCAATAGCAGGAATCAACGGGTCTTTAGTAGGAGTCTTCAATATTTTTTGTTGGCTTGTACCAACTTCAATAATTTCATCATTCTTGAATAAGAGATCAATCACTGGATAGCCTTGGGGTGGTTTCCAGATCGTGTCCAACTATATTATCATAAGGATCAATATTATCAATAAAGGCTTCAGAATAAGCCTTAGACTCATCATCAGAATTTTCATTATCGTCTTGGAGGGACTTCTTTAATAGATAAATCAAATATTTTTTCTTGAGTACTTAGAGAACAAACTTCTTCTTGGACTTGGCAGATTTACTTGATTTGTTAAAAGAAGTGGGTTGTTGTTTTGCCTTAGCAATAGGGAAATTTGCGGTGAAATCCTCAATGCTTCCCAAATTTGGAGTGATGAGAGGAAACCTTCTATTCATCTTAAAATCACTTAAAAACCAAGGCTTAACACTTACTAATCATGTTTTCTCTCTTGTTCCTATTGCATTCGTAACACATACCCTATCCAATCGTTTACCGCTCACACTCTAACGCTCTCCTTGCAAAGGGGGCCTTACAAAAAGGTTCTTGGGATTCGCTTTACTACAAGTTAAACAAACATAACCAAAATTACAAAACTAAATCATTCACTAGAATCACTACAAGTTAAAAAAACATAACCAACATTACAAAACTAAATCATTCACTCACTACAAGTTAAAATCACATCACCAAATCTAGAACTAATTTACTTCAACAAGAAGTTACAAACTTACAATCCAAAACTAAAACCTTACAAGACATCAAATATTGTTAGTTGTTCCCAACTTCCAAACTACAACCAACAACACAATTTAAAACTCATGTCTCATTCCAGCAACACACAAAACCAAACAAAGCCAACAACATCCATCATCTATCATCAATCATCTACCATCTATCATCCATCAACAAGAAGTTCTAATTCCAACAACAAAAGAAAAAAAAAACAAATAAATAACTTGTTCCCATTCCAACAAAAGAACCAATAAAGTGAGAGACATTCACTATGCCTGAAGAAAAAAGATTGAAATTACTGAGGAAATAAGATACCATATAAATTTATAAAAATAAAGAAAACAAAATTGAACAAACAATAAATTACACAATTTCACAAATGCACCCCAAACCTCAATCGTCTTCATGTAGTAAACTCGCCATACTGGTGGTCAATTCTATATTAAGATGTTAAAATATAAGAAATTAGTATAAAAAAAATGACAAATCAAGATATATAACAAAACTAATTAAATTTAAAATATATTACCCGAGTCTAACTTATATCTCTCTGCATCATCAATTGTATCCAAATAATTTTGATTAAAGCATATTGGAGTGGACTTCAACCAGTTTTGCGTACACACAAAAGCCTCCATAGTTCTAGGAGCCAAAGAACTCTGAAATGAATCCAAGATACAATCTCATGTGCTAAATGCTAACTCAGATGCTACGATGGTAATTGGAACGGCCAGGATATCTCTCGCCATTATAGCAAGAACTGGATATTTGGTGAGTTGACCATCCACCAAATTAACATATCAAAACTCTCAGTAAGGATCTAAACATCCTCCAACAAATACCATTCTAACTCTGACTTACAGTCCATCAAGCTTGCTGATTTTTACTCTTTATAGAAGTTTCCCAAAAAAGCTAAGGGATCAGTTGAAGAGCTACTCCCCATTGAGATACTACTCTCATTATGAGTGTCACAAATACTTGACTTAGATCTACATGTGTACCCACCACCAAACGTAACATATTGTTCATACAAAAGTTCCATATCCCTCTTAAGGATTTTAACAAATTCCTCACCCTTCTCATCGTCCAATGTTTGATTGAACCAATATGCTTGAGTAACCAACTGGTATCGCAAATCAAGAATGATAGCAACAAACAACAATCTATTTATTTCTCCAAGATCCCCCCCAATATTTATCATATTTTGTTTTCATTCTAAAGGCCATTGCACTGAAGCGTTGATTATTACAATTCAAGTTGGCAAGAATATTAAGCTCTTGAAAATATAGATTCACAGTGACATATAATGTACCAGAAATACGCCATGTGATATTATAAAATACTCATAGAAACTTTGAAAAGTTTTTTATAGCCTACCAATCATCAAGCACGAGAGCTCTTAATCCTCTTCTCCCATACTCATCTTCAGACAAATAAACCAGTGAGTACGAATCCTCATCAAGCAAAAGTTGTAAGGCTTTTTTATTCTTCTCAACCACATCCAACATAAGAAAAGTTGAGTTCCTTCTAGTAGGTACATCAAGACATAAGAAAATATCACATGAAACTTTTGACCTCTTAACACAAGACTTGAAAATGGCAAGTATTTGAGAAGAAGACTTCACATACCTAATCACATTGCGGATCTTTGTCATTGACTCATCAATTTCTTTTAAACCTTCTTGGACAATAAGGTTTAAAATGTGCGCAGTGTACCTCATGTGAATAAAGTCATGATCTGCAACACACTCCAATCCTCCAACTTCAACTATTCTCAACCAATCAATAGCAAAGTCTTTAAAGGAAGCATCGTCCGCCGTTATTGTGAGAATTTTGTCAATCCCCCAATCAAGCATACACTCCTCCAATGTCCTTCTAATTGTTGTCCATTTGTGATCATTAAACTACCGAATGAAATTATCTGCTTATGTAACCTCCAACTACTATCAATAAAATGAGTCGTGACACACATGTAATTGATATTTTGGATAGACGTCCAAGTGTCAGTAGTCAAGCATACTCTTTGCTTAGTAGTTAAAAACATTTGTTTCAAACTATCATTCTCTCTCAAGAATAGCCTCATACAATCTCTCATTACCGTAAAATGAGAAGGAATAGGAAACCTAGGATCAAGGGATTTGTGTAGTCCCGAAACCCTTGGCCCTCAACAATTGAAAGAGAAAACTCCTCAAATATCACAATCCTAGCAAAGGCAGCCCTAATTTTTTCTCGTTATACTTGGTCATCCCTAGTGTCTTTCCCCCTTCCCCTCCTTCAGCTCTTGCTTCCGGGATCAAGAATTGTTGACTCTTGTCCAATCTATTCTTTCGGTTTCTAGGGTAAAGGCAGATGTGTGCTTTCAAGGCTGAAGTGTCTTGCCTCTTGGGATGACAATTCCACAACCTCCCACAATGGTTACAAGTGGTTGTAGGTTCATCAGGATCATAATCAATAACTCTTGTGAAGTGATCCCACACCTCAAACCTATTCTTAGGATTTCTACTACCTGNGCACTGAAGCGTTGATTATTACAATTCAAGTTGGCAAGAATATTAAGCTCTTGAAAATATAGATTCACAGTGACATATAATGTACCAGAAATACGCCTTGTGATATTATAAAATACTCATAGAAACTTTGAAAAGTTTTTTATAGCCTACCAATCATCAAGCACGAGAGCTCTTAATCCTCTTCTCCCATACTCATCTTCAGACAAATAAACCAGTGAGTACGAATCCTCATCAAGCAAAAGTTGTAAGGCTTTTTTATTCTTCTCAACCACATCCAACATAAGAAAAGTTGAGTTCCTTCTAGTAGGTACATCAAGACATAAGAAAATATCACATGAAACTTTTGACCTCTTAACACAAGACTTGAAAATGGCAAGTCTTTGAGAAGAAGACTTCACATACCTAATCACATTGCGGATCTTTGTGATTGACTCATCAATTTCTTTTAAACCTTCTTGGACAATAAGGTTTAAAATGTGCGCAGTGTACCTCATGTGAATAAAGTCATGATCTGCAACACACTCCAATCCTCCAACTTCAACTATTCTCAACCAATCAATAGCAAAGTCTTTAAAGGAAGCATCGTCCGCCGTTATTGTGAGAATTTTGTCAATCCCCCAATCAAGCATACACTCCTCCAATGTCCTTCTAATTGTTGTCCATTTGTGATCATTAAACTACCGAATGAAATTATCCGCTTATGTAACCTCCAACTACTATCAATAAAATGAGTCGTGACACACATGTAATTGATATTTTGGATAGACGTCCAAGTGTCAGTAGTCAAGCATACTCTTTGCTTAGTAGTTAAAAACATTTGTTTTAAACTATCATTCTCTCTCAAGAATAGCCTCATACAATCTCTCATTACCGTAAAATGAGAAGGAATAGGAAACCTAGGATCAAGGGATTTGGTGTAGTCCCGAAACCCTTGGCCCTCAACAATTGAAAGAGAAAACTCCTCAACTATCACAATCCTAGCAAGGGCAGCCCTAATTTTTTCTCGTTATACTTGGTCATCCCTAGTGTCTTTCCCCCTTCCCCTCCTTCAGCTCTTGCTTCCAGGATCAAGAATTGTTGACTCTTGTCCAATCTATTCTTTCGGTTTCTAGGGCAAAGGCAGATGTGTGCTTTCAAGGCTGAAGTGTCTTGCCTCTTGGGATGACAATTCCACAACCTCCCACAATGGTTACAAGTGGTTGTAGGTTCATCAGGATCATAATCAATAACTCTTGTGAAGTGATCCCACACCTCAAACCTATTCTTAGGATTTCTACTACCTGGTGGAGGCCCGAGGGGAGGGTCAAACAAAAGGTATTAAGAGTGACAATCGAAGAGTCTAATTGTTCACTAGACTCTTCGATAATTGGAGCCTCAACAGGCTGTAGTGGTTTCTGGACATGATACAGAGGTTGAAGTAAGAGTGCTTGCGGCGCCTTCAACATTCATGATTTAAACAACTAAAACATAATACAAAAATCAAGAAATAAAGATTGATACAACAGATGAATACAAATCTACTACCGTGAAAGTGAGTGAGTGATTGAGGACGAGAGTGAGAGAGTGGTGTCATGGGCGACGACATCTAGACTCTACATAGCGGCCTGCGGGGAAGAGGACAAGGGGCGAGAGACAGCTGGAGTGGAGGCTAGGTTTTTTTAAGGAAAATTATGAGGGTGAGGTCGTGCAGAGGGGTGGGGGGGGTGGGGAATAGATCAGATGACTTCGAACAAAACGGCGCCGTTTAGCTATGGAATAAGTTCCATAATCAACATTGGCTCGAATAGGATGTCGAGCGTGGCTCGAGCAAACACTGTGGCTTGTGTCTCGCTATAGCCCACTATCGCGCGATACTCGAGGGAACTTACGGGTTGATCTTTGCTCAACCCCACTGTCGAGCACACCTCGAGCGAACTCACGGTTAGAGCTTCGTTCGAGCACTGGGTCGAGCGAACTCACTATTTTTTTATTTTCCAGCTCCAAAACCCTCTCCAGTGACTCTCTAGTCTCCACCCCAACAATTAATAATTATGCATACTAAAGAGTAAAATCTAAGTTAATAAGTAATAACTATCAACATCAAAAATATAATTATAGTAAAATATTTTTTCAAACTCAATAATATTACTCCGTATTGGGGTAGAACCACTACTTTTTCAAACTCAATATAATATTTTATACTAATTTCTAACTTATAAGTTATTCTTACAGTATTTAATAGGCTACTAGTATCATAGACTTATACTTTAGTATTTAATTACATGTTATTCTACTAAAGTATTACATATTATTATATTAGTTTCTAACTTAATTATATACTAGACTTAGTATTTGATGTTTAATGTTACTATACTAGTGATTATACATTAGTATACATGTTATTATACACTAGTTATTATATATTAGTATTTCATGTTATTATATATTGGATCATTGGTTATTATACATGACTATTATATCTTATTATACTTTAGTTATTATACATTACTATTACATATTATTTACATTAGTATTACATGTTATTATATTTATACATTAGTAATTTAGTGTTACATGGTAGTAATATTGTAATAGTATGATATTTACATATACTAAACTATTATTAGTCAATTTAGTCTATATATATTATAGTATACTTATATTATTTTATAATAATTAGCACATGCTGGTATATTATAGAATTTAACTAACTATATAAGATATTGTTATATAAGATTTATATGATTAATACTTTAGTTATTATACATTAGTATTATATGTTATTATAAATTTATAGATTAATGTTTATTCATTAGTATTACATCTTATTATACATTAGTATTACATGTTATTATGCATTTTAGTGTTTATACATTAGTATTNTAATATATAGAAAAACACATATTTTTATCAAATATGTAAAATATCAGAGGCAGAGTCGAATTTTCGTATTTTTACTCGGCCCTACTCCAAAGTCCAAATTATAAGGCTGCAAAAATGAAATATGGGGGCTGTGAAGAAAGATGGAGCAGACCACTTTGGTCTTTTCCAAATTTAGAAACCAAAATTAATGAAGACGAAATGGTGGGTTTTGACTTATGAAAGGTTGACCTCAGGTTTGCTTGTTGGTACATCGTTTTTTAAAATGAAAAAAATGAAAGTTTTCTTTCAAGTTGAATTGGATGAAGTTTCTTTCACTCCATCTATAAAAATGACATATTTCTATTTAGCATGGGATAAATTTAGATTTGTTTTAAAAGTTTAAGTTAAGAGAAGTATTAAGATTTCACAAAGTATAACTCACGTGTTAAAGAATATAAAATATTAAAATCTATCTCTATTCATTAAGTTAAACTCTCGGTATAAATTGTGATTTTACATAGATATGACATATTAGATCTATTTTTTACATCAAAATGAGTTTTACAATATGACGTAACATAGTTGAAGATATTATTAATCAATAATTTGATTTGACTATTATCTTGATTTGGTTACATAATTATTAAGTGAGTTGATTTAAGTTTGATAATGATCAAATCAATATATTTTTGAAAATATTTATCTTATCCCATTTCTATGTAAGTTTTCTATAAATATGGACTAATGCTTTGTATTCTATCACACTTGAGAATAGTAAAAACGTAGCCCTCAAAGTATCTCACCCTCATTCTCTTTTTTCATTTTCTATTTTATTTTTGTATTAGAGCCCTTGGAAAACGCCAAGTTCAATCATGCAACTATTTCTTTTAAAATTCTTCTGCTAACTTAACATCTCACAAAATTTTCATTGTCGTTCAACTATCTTTCGTCTCAAATCTATGCATTTGAAGTATTTTTATTAGCTGTGAGCCTTTTTACTGAGTTTTGGTCTGTCGTAAACTTCATTTGAAACCCTACACCCACTTTTTGCCTTTTGATTTTGGTCCTATAGTTAATCATGGCCATATGTAACCCAAATTCTATTTGAGAAAGTGCATGCAACATGAGCTTTCTTCATCTCAGTGAGAAAATAAAATAACTGTTTGAAATACACTAAACACAATATTATTTTTAGAGTAATATTAGATAAAATTTTAGAATGAGCAAATCTCGCACACGTCATTTAAAAAAAGTAAGATCCAACATTAGAAGGTGAGTTTTTCTTATGTTAGTCTCAAATTTGTGCACTACATTTAAAAAATGTGCACGAAATTTACACACCCAAATACCGTACAAATCATTTCTCTCTCTCTCTTTTTTTTTTCGTAAGATCTTGAAGGATCATGTTTTGAATAAAATCTAGGAGGAATATTCTTGCTTGTTGGGACTCGAGAATAAAATCTGCGAGGACTGCTGTTCCTTCGGCTTCCTCAACCCTGTCTCAAGCTTTTATCCATTTTTCTTATACAGTCGAAGCATGGATGATCCAATTTTTTTCCCACACATTCTTGCTTCAATTCCTGTTGGCAAAGAGTCATGTTGGGCTTGGGCTACCATCTCTTTAGCACCACCAATGTGTCTATTGCCCATGTGCTATGGAGAACTGTCCGGCATCTCATTTATTTGTTCAGTTTAACGGAATTAGAAGGAGTATAAGCCATTATATATCAACTAACACCACCTCCACCAAGGTTTTCAAACAAAGCAATATAAATAAATATAAAAACAAAAGTGGCATACAAACCAAGCCTCTTCATTTCCTTCTTCATCAAGAATCATGCTAAATTGACTTGTATTTCAAGAGGAAGCAAAATGACATATAAAACCTTCTTCAGAAAAAGTTGAAAGTTTGATAGGGAGATAAGATGAGATGAAATGGTTTTATATTAAAGTTGAAAGGTGAATAAAATATTGTTAGAATATTATTTTTAAATGTTACAATAATAATATTAAAAAATAATATTCTAACAACATTTTATACAATCTTCAACATTCATTTCTACTTATCTCATCTCAACTCACTATCTAAACCTAATCCCAGAGCACTAATTTCATTTTCAAATAGAGAAATACTCTGGCCATAAAGGAATTACATAAAAATAATCCTACAAACTGATGTAGTTTGACGCGGTTCATCGGATTATAAAGTTACTTTTATTGTAAAGTAGATCTGACGAATCATATGAAACCACATCAACTTGTAGGATTACTTTTTTGTAATTCCTTTGTAGCTATAGCACTTCTCTTATAAGATTTCTTTTATTTTCTTAACAATTTTTTTTTTTATATTTGCCCCTTTTTTTTTGTCATTAATAAAATTTCACATCTCAGTAGCAAAGAAGATTTTTTGGTCTCTTTTCACAACATTTTTTATTCCTTTTCTTTGGTGCAAATGCAAGTATGTTAAATTCACAATGTCATTTTCCCTTCTTTCTTTTTTTTTTTACAATTTTCCTTTCAAGTCTTCCACTTGCTTATTTTGACTGGTTTTGTTAGAACTATTCATCCGGATTCAAGCCCGAGAACCCGGGTTTCAAACCCAAGCCAGAACCTGGACCGGGTTAGCTTGGGTCAAACCAAGGCTGGAACCCAGATTTCGGGCCCCGAGTTGAACCCGATTTTTTTTTTTTTTTTAAGTTTGAATCTTTTGATATTGTTTCTTTATAAACTTATTACTTGGCAGGGAACTCCTTGATTCTATGCAAGCTGGAACTCTAGAACTAGAAGTTACATTTCTCAATGCATCACTGGTTTTGTGCCCGATGAAAGCCATAGAGAAACTAATCGATGGAAAAGAGATTGAGTTTGAGGAGTTGGAGGGAAGAGCAAACCAGACCCAGATACGAAAGGTGATGCAATGTAAAATCTTGTTCAAGTTCACTTCGTACTACTTTCAGTGACTAATGAACAATGACTTGTTATTTTTTTCAACACTACAAGATATTTGACCCAGAACTTGGAATATCCATAGTTGCAGATGCTAGTACATGTCGGATTGCTGCTTGGGATGCCTTATGAGAAGATAGACCTATATTTTGTTTAATATTTAGCTCCTTTTATTTTCTCTTATGTCCACCATCTGTGCCACATTCTCCATTGTATTCTCCTATTGAATGGAAGTTTGTGCTTTGGAATTGGCAAAAAATAAACTAGGTACCGGGTTGTAAATCTAGAACCCTTTTTTCGAGTTCCGAACCGGGCTTGGAGAAAACCCGGCCCGGATGAACAGTCCTAGATTTTGTTAGTTACATCTATGCCATAATCGAGTTAACCATTAAGGCATCAAATCTTTAATGGTTAATATGGCTGTTCCTAATCTATATTATATAGCCTTTATAACATTTAATCTCAATATTCAACAAAGAAGTTTAGTATTTGTTCTCCTAATTTTTATCTTCACTTTCCATTATGATGGATTTGTGAAACAGTGTTGGAATTTTTTTATTAATTTGATCTGATTTTGAATGAGTTTGGTAATGATTTTTTACTTAAGACTTTTGAATAGACCTTAAGTAATGTGCGCATATTTATACGAAGGGAGACTACGCGAATTTACATGCTCTTATATTTAAGTTCTGTAATAAAAAATTTCTCATTCCGCAGCTGACTAAACAAATGAAGGTACTAGTAGTTACTACTTAGTGATGCAGAAAAAAACACGTCCTCAACATCACATGCATTCCTTTTCTTCCTCAACATGTGGCTTTACTTGCTCCCACGACTCACATGCTATCAGTCTTTTTATATTATCAGTCCAAGTTTTAAAGCACATCGCAGTCACTCACATCATCGTATAATTTTGTCGGGCCTTACTACTTCTCTGCTTGAGATTGTCTCTGATTCATTGTAACCCATAAATCTATTACCTCCCTTCTGGGCCCTTGGCATTCCTATACTTTGGCAATTTGTCCGAGGCTCAGGTTGACCCTCTCCTACTCAAGCTGCGTTTAGATACTGAAGTGATCTTTGGTGATCTAAACTTATCTATGATTAGTAGTTTTTTGTAGATATCATTAAGATATGTTTCAATATAAATACGTTGAGATATGTATTAGAATGTATGAAGTAAGTTGAGATATATTTAAATTTTTTATGGAAAGTTAAAAAAGTGATGAGTGTTATCAATAATTTGTTTGACATCTAAACATAATCAATCTTCAGAGCCAATTATCACCCACGACTGATAGCTTACAATGGGTTTTAATGCAGAGAAATGATTTGTACAAGTTCCAAATAGACAAATCCCATGCAAGTCCTTGTAAAAAAGTAGACTTCACCTAAAAAAAGTGTTAAAAACTATTCTTTATTAATGAGATCCACTTTTTTTTACAAAGGGTTTGTATTGAGCTTGTGATCTATTTGAGGTTTATACCTAGTATTACTCTTTAATGCAATACACATAAATAATGTTAAGATATTTTAATCTTGTCTATAGATTGTCTACTAGTTGACCTTAATCCGTGACCATAGATCTATAATCCTATTCCGTTATTAATAATATGGGTTCAACAGTTACTCAAAAAATCTTATGGTTGTTAGAATTAACTCTTAAGAATCATAAGTCCTATACACAATTAAAAGCTCTTCCACAACTATGAACCCTAAAAGAGTTCTTGCACCAATGCTAAAATACATCTTAATATCTGGTTGGCTGGCTGGCTGGCTGAATCATTAACCTGCCTGAGAGTGCAGGGGAGAAGCATTGCTTTGCAAGTTTAAATGGTGTCTTTCATCACCATCAAGACAAAGTTCTCTAAATTTATTGAAAGTATATCCGTATAATATTCGAGTTGTACATGGAAGACAAAACTTATAAAAAATATTGTTTGTCTCACTTTTAATTCCTACTTATAATTGTTAATATTTTCTTCAACGTGTGTCTTGAAATTTTTATCAAACATCTGGAGTGCATTTAACCTTTATATGTGTACTTCCATGGAAAAGGACACACACCAACCCCTCCTTGAATTATATAGAAGTTCTTCACACAAGTAGTCGGCTATGTAGGGGAACACCTAGTGATAAGGATAAAAGGAGTGGACAATAGTAGAGATGAGGGAAATGAACATAAGCCAAACCGCTGCAATCAAAGAAAGAAAACACGACACCTTTCTGTTACCCTTGCAGACTGTGGTTCTTCTAGAAGATGACGACAAAGATTTAAGGGATCAAGGTTCCCGACAATTCCTAGCAATTGCAGAGCCCTGGAATTAGACAAATCCTGGCCATTCATTCATTCATTCCTAACCATTGGTGCAGGAGGTGTGTTGCGAGATTCGGATGAGAACATTAGTGTGGCATTTTCAGTGGCTCTAGGTACTAGAACTCATAACTTTGCGGAATTAATGGGGGTTCTACATGGTCTTCGGTTAGTTAAAGAGTTGTCCATCGTTGATATTGATGTGGAGTTGGACTTGTTGCTGGTTGTGAAGTGGCTGATGGATAAAGCTTGTAACACATGGTATCTTGAGGATTATTAGGAGGAAGTAGAGTCAGGGTTCAAATTTAGGATCTCTGCTCTGATACCATAATAGAAAATAAAATATAATATAAATGGAGAAGAGAGAAAGAGGGAAAGAGACTTTGAGGGCTACATTTTTGCTTTCTGAATTGTTATTGAATACAAGACATATATCCGTATTTATAGGAAAATTACATTGAAATAAGATAAAGTAAATATTTTAAACATTATGAAAATAAAACCAAGATCAAATCAAATCAAAGTGATTTGATAATTATGAAAATCAAATCAAGATAATATTGATTTGCTATTATTTTCAGCATTCCCCTTCAAACTCCAGATGAAGAACTTTGAAAGCTTGAGTTTGAAATTTGAAAGTAGTAGCCTTCCTATTCATTAATTGATAGCCGATGAGATGATAATATTGGTGATGAAGTGGCTGGCAACTGGAATATCAAATCTGGAGTTGTGGCCAACAATGGCCTTGATCAACTATTAGACCAAAATTAAAAGGCTAAAATTGGATTTTGGGCTTCAAACAATGCTCACAACATATTAAAACTTGATAAAAAATAAAATAAAAAATAAAAAAGGTCTCACAGCTAATGGACACTCCAAATGCATTGATTTGAGACAATACATAATTGAACGACAATAAAAATTTTGTAAGAGGTAAAGCTAGAATATTCCATAGGATTAAGCCTAGCGTTAGCCTCTGGCTCTGATACCATGATAGAAAATAAAATATAATATAAAAAAAGATTGAGAAGAGAGAAAGAGAGAAAGAGAGTTTGAGGAATACATTTTTACTTTCTGAATTGTTATTAAATACAAAGGCATATATACCTATTCATAGAAAAATTAAATTAAGATAAAATAAGATAAATGCTAAAAGAAGGTATCACCTTCCATTCGTTAAAATTTTTTAGAATACACGAGTATGCTTATAAAGTATGTACAAAGAAAAAACTATTCTAGGAAGGTAGTTATTACCATACATAAATCTAGGCTAGAATTATTGGTATTCCATAATCAGTGGACACCAAATAACAAATAGAAAGAATCCCTATAATCTCTCCACAAGATCCTCTGTTAACAACTCATGCCAACACCCCTCCTCAAGTTGGTGCATGGATGTCTCCAATGCCCAACTTGTCTAGTGAGTTATAAAACACCTTGCTTGAGACAACCTTTGAAAGAATATATGCCAGCTGTTCTTCCGATTTTACAAAAGGAAATTGAATTATCTTAGCTTCAAGCTTTTCCTTGATAAAATGCCAGTCCACTTCAACATGTTTTGCTCGGTCATGTTGAACTGGGTTTTGTGCAATCTCTATAGCCGCTTTATTATCACAAAACAGATTCATTGCAGACCTAGATGAATAGCCAATTTTTTCGAGTAGACTATTTAGCCAAAGAAGTTCACAAAGTCCTTTAGCCATGCCTCTAAACTCAGCTTCTTCACTAGATAGTGCAACCACCTTTTGTTTCTTGCTTCTCCAAGTAACTAGATTACCACCTACGAAAGTGAAATATCCTAATGTAGACTTAATGTTGGTAATACTCCCAGCCCAGTCAGCAGCTGTGTAACCATCAGTGTTTAAATGATTATATGTCTTGAACATGAGTCCTTTTCCTGGGGAAGATTTCAAGTACTGTAAAATTCGGAGCACGGCATTCATGTGATCTTCACTAGGATTATGCATGAATTGACTCACCAAACTCACAGCATAGGCAATATCCGGTCGTGTATGGGACAAGTAGATTATTTTTCCAACAAGTCGTTGGTACCTTTCTCTATTCATGGGTATTTGATTTGAGTGTTCTCCCAATCCATGATTTTGAACCATTGAAGTGTCTGTAGGCTTACAATCAAGCATTCCTGTTTCGGCTAGCAAATCAAGTACGTATTTCCTTTGTGATAGAAATATGCCTTGATTTGACCGAGCTACTTCGATACCCAGAAAGTATTTTAATCCCCCAAGATTCTTCATTTCAAACTCGGTTGCCAAATGCTTCTGCAAACTAGAGATTTCATCCTCATCATTTCCTGTAATTATCATATTGTCAACGTAAATTATTAGAGCCTTTACCATCCCTTGGCGATGCTTCAAGAACAAAGTATGATCCGAGTTGCTCTGTTTGAACCCATGCTTCCTCATAGCCAAGCTAAATCGTCCAAACCACACTCTAGGTGATTGCTTTAGTCCATAAAGTGCCTTCTACAATTTGCATACCACTCCGGTTTGTGATGAGGTAGTAAGGCCTGGTGGAATGTCCATGTACACTTCTTCTGCTAGATTTTCATGAAGAAACGTATTTTTTACATCGAACTGATGTAGTGGCCAATCTAAGTTTGCAGCAAGAGACAGCAATACTCTGACAGTATTCAATTTTGCTACTGGTGAAAACGTCTCCTGATAGTCTATACCATATGTCTGAGTATATTCTTTCGCTACTAATCTTGCCTTGTATCTCTCTATTGACCCATCTGCCTTGTGTTTAATGGAGAACACTCACCTACATCCCACTGTTTTCTTTCCTTTAGGTAGCGGCATAAGCTTCCACGTATTATTTTTCTGCAAAGCTGTCAACTCTTCAGTTATTGCTTGGATCCATTTGGGGTCGTTCAAGGCCTCTTGTACTGTACTCGAAACATGCTCAGAAGATAGCTTGTGCACAAAAGTTTTAAGGGGTTGTGATAATTTCTGGGTGCAAACATAGTTGACAATCGGATACTTCACCTTCTTTTCTCCATGGTCTTGTGAGTATCGATTTGGTGGCTTACCACTGTTGTACCTGAACGATAATTTGTAGCCAACAGAATCATCTATAATATTACTGGGAGAAGGGTTTGGAGATTGTACCTCAGAAGTATTCTCAAGAGAGTGATCGTTTGGTACTAAAGTATGAGGAAAGGACTGGTCTTGCTCAGTGGGTTGGTCTTGCTCTTGCTTTGGAAGTAAGAGAGTTCCAACCAGATCAATTCCAACCAGATCAGTATCATGCCTTGGTCAAGTCCCAACCAGAACAGACGGTAGCCGAGATAGTTGAGTTTCATCAATTTGATTTATCTCCAAATTTGTATCCTCAAAGCCTGGCCAGTTCTCCCAATTGTCCACATTCTGTTCTTCGCATAACAGCTCCCCCTGAAGAAAAGAATGGGGACCTTGGTTTGGAAAGAAAGTTTCAGATTCAAGAAAAGTGACATCCATCGTGGTATAAAGATGCCTAGTATTGGGATCATAGCACCTATAGCCTTTCTTATGTGCGGCATATCCCAGAAAAATACAACGAACAGCACATGGATCAAGCTTTGTTCGCTGATTTTTATGAAGATGGGCATAAACAACACAACCAAATATGCGTGGAGGAAGCATCAAGACAAATGGCAATGACACATGATGAGCAAGAGCTTGTAATGGAGTTTCAAAGTTTAAGACTCGAGATGGCATTCGATTCAGCAAGTAAACAGCAGTGCTAACTACGTCTACCCAATACCATCGGGGTGCATGTGTTGCTGTTAAAAGGGCTCGGGCTGTTTCAAGGATATGCCTTTTTTTTCTCTCCGCAACACTATTTTGTTGTGGTGTTTGAGAACAAGTGGTTTCATGATGAAGACCATGTGCTTGGAAGTATTCTCGTAACTCATTATTGTCATACTCTCTGCCATTATCAGATGGAAGAATTTGAAGTTCAGCAAAAAATTGGGTCTTGATCATAGTATGGAAAGAACGAAAAATTCCAAACACCTCATTCTTATTTTTCATCACATACAACCAAGTCATACGTGTGCAGTCATCTACAAAGATCACAAACCATCTAACCCCTGAAGAAATTAAGATGGGAGCCAAACCCCAAACATCCGAGTGAATTAACGTAAATGAGGTCTCACATTTTTTTAAACTTATGGGATAGGATGCACAATGACTCTTGGCTAGAATGCAAGTTTCACACCTAAAATCAGACTCCTGTAAATTGGAAAACAAACTTGGAAACAAACGCTTTAAGTAAGAAAATGATGGATGCCCCAGTCGACGATGCCACAATCAAATCTGTCATTCTTTGTCACCAGTTCGATGCATAATATTTGCCCAGCTGAAGTCGAAATCATCCATGTAGTACAACCCTCCTCTTTTAGTATCATGGCCAATAATCTCCTTGGTGAGAATATCCTAGAACATACAGAAACTCAGATACATTAGTGCACAACAATTCAATTCCTTAGTAGCTTGGCCTATAGATAATAATTTATTCGACAGAGATGGAACTAATAAAGTATTTGATAGTGAAAATGAGGGTGAAAGTGCCACTCTTCTAGCCCCTGTAACTGGGTATGTCACTCCATTAGCATTGGCAACGTACGTCCGTTTTTGTTGAGTGGTTTCTACAAAATCTTGTGGATTTAATGTCATGTGATCAGTTGCCCCTGAATCAATAATCCAACCATGGTTACCTGGATCATTAAGGGCCACAAATTTGTTTGCAGCAGCAGGAAAGGAGCCCCCTTGTGGTACAAGGGATAGCTGAGATTCAGTGTTCACGAGTGCAACTCAGCCATGAGTCTCGCCTACACCAACATCATGCTTCTATTTTGTCTTGAGTTCATGCCACCACTCTGGATATCCATGTAGCTTAAAATGGGTGTCTCTGGTATGTTTCATATTCCCACAGTGTGTGCAGCCCCCTCCCTCTACTTGTGACTTTGACTTTGTTATTGGGTTAAGCTTTCCATTGGACAAAATTTGAAGTGAAAGTGGTTGTTGGGATTTCTGTCTGCCTTTTGAAAGCATAACAACACTAGGTGTGGTATCTCCTTTTGTCAACATCACTGCTTACTTTAGATCTTACCTTCAAACATGTGCATAGGCCTGCTCTACTATAGGAAATGGCTGAATTTGAAGCACATCTCCTCGAATCTTGTCAAGACGATCATCTAGTCCATCCAAGAATATATAAACTTTATCCTCCTGTAAAATAGAATTATACCTCTGTATATCAATTTCGCATTTCATCGGATTCGGGTGGCGAAAATTGATTTCTCCCCATAGACCTTGAAGATTGTTGTAGTATGTCTCGATAGATCCTCCACCTTGTTTGAGCCTCGTTACCTTCCTCTTGAGATCATAAACTTGCGAGATGTCGGTGCCATCAAGATACATTGTAGCGATAGCGTCCGATACTGCTTTCATCGTTAGGAATCTGATGTTGTTACCGATCAGTTTTGGATCCATTGAATTAATCAGTCATGCCTTCACCACTGCTTTTTCAGTTCTTCATTTTCTAAAAATAGGATCACTCTCTTAAGGTTGTGGAAGATTTCCATTTATATATCTCAACTTGTCTTTGATATACATCTCAATAACCTGGGATCAAAGTCCATAATTGATGTCGTTCAACTTGATGCCAATCAGTGGTGCATCAACAAATTCGTGATGCAGTGAGGTTGGTGTTTGGTTCAACATTTGTGATATTCTGGAGGTCAAGTCTGCAAGAATTGGATTCTCACCTTGGGAACTATCTATTAAGGGAGTACGTTCTGCCATTGCTCTAATAAAAAAAAAAAATCCAGAGAGTCCTAGAACCTTGGCTCTGATGCCATGCTAAAAAAAGGTATCATCTTCCATTCATTCACATTTTTTTAGAATACAAAAGTATGCTTATAAAGTATGTACAAAGAAAAAACTATTCTAGAAAGATAATTATTACCACACATAAATTTAGGCTAGAATTATTGATATTACATAATCAGCGAATCCGAATAACAAAATATTTTAAACATCGTCAAAATCAAATCAAATTAAAATGATTTAATAATTATAAAAATTAAATAAAAGCAATATCAAATCAAGATGATAATATCTTATTTAAAAGATTATTAATTTGATATTATCTTTTTAACACAAAAAGAATCATGCCAATCGCGACGTCGAATAAGAAACTCACACGGATCGTTGATGTGACAAAAATTACGGATCAGATTTTTATGATTGCAGGGCTCTGCTATCCTCAACCCCTTTGTTTCTTTTGAACTTCTTTCCTGTATGTGAAATGCTTTGTGTCCGAAGATGCGTTCCGAATGGTTTTTTTTTTTTTTTTTTAATGGTTAAGAAAATATTTTTAAATGATATTATGAATTTTTTATTTTTTTAAAAAATATTTATAATGATTAAAAAAATACATTAAAAAAAAAATTAACCTATTCGGTGAGTATTCGGGTTACATCTCTCGGGAGATGTAACAGTATTCTTCCTGTATACACCGTTGCCACACAAGATTGGTCGAATACTGAACGCAACTGGACATAATCTTGTCGTTGAGGTCGACTATGGAGACCTGGTTCATCATCATCTTCTCCCTCTGTATCGCAGCCCTCCTTAACCTTCTCGTCTTCAAGAAATCCTCCGGAAACAAGCAGCTCCCTCCCGGACCCCTCAACATCCCCATCATCGGCAACTTCTTTTTGCTTCGCAAGTCCTTCTCCGAGCTCGAGCCCATACTCCGCAAACTCCACACCAGGTATGGCCCCATCGTTACTCTGCATATCGGCTCCCGTCCGGCTATCTTTGTCGCCAACCGCTCCATAGCCCACCAAGCCCTCGTCCAGAACGGCGCAGTCTTCGCTGATCGCCCCCCCGCCCTCCCCACTGGCAAGATCATCTCCAGCAACCAGTGCAACATCAGCTCCTCCTTCTACGGACCAACGTGGCGACTTTTCCGCCGAAACCTCACCTCCGAGATTCTCCACCCTTCGCGTGTCAAGTCCTACTCGCGCGCGCGCAAGTGGGTATTGGACATCCTTCTCAACCGCCTTGAATCTCACTCCACGACCGAATCCGGCGTAGTTAACCCCGTCCGCCTGATTGACCACTTCCAATACGCTATGTTTTGCCTGCTGGTTCTGATGTGTTTCGGGGACAAACTCCTCGAGACCCAGATCAAAGAAATCGAAGCCATCCAGCGTCGCCTGCTTTTGAGCTTAGGTCGCTTTAACATGCTCAATTTCTGGCCGAGGCTTGGAAAGATACTATTCCGCAAGCGTTGGGAAGAGTTGTTCAACCTTCGGAGAGACCAGAATGCTATACTAGGGCCTTTGATAGAAGCGAGGAAGAGAGTTAAGCAAGAAAGGCTAAGCAAGGCAAAAGAAGACGCCCCCCTAGAAGGTAATGGTGATGATGAGTTTGTGGTGTCGTACGTGGATACGTTGTTGGATTTGGAGTTACCGGAGGGGAAGAGGAAGCTTAGTGTGGAGGAAATGGTCAGCTTGTGCTCGGAGTTTCTCAACGCGGGCACGGATACAACGTCCACGGCGTTACAGTGGATCATGGCAAATTTGGTGAAACATCCCCATGTCCAAGAGAAGCTTTGGGCAGAGATCAAAGAGGCCGTTGGAGGGCATGCAGAAAAGGAGGTGAAGGAAGAGGATTTGCACAAGATGCCGTATTTGAAGGCAGTGATTTTGGAGGGCTTAAGGCGTCACCCACCAGCGCACTTCGTGTTGCCACATGCTGTGACGGAGGATGTCGTGTTGGAAGGCTACTCGGTGCCCAAGAATGCGACTTTGAATTTCATGGTGGCAGAGATGGGCTGGAACCCGAAGGTGTGGGAAGATCCCATGGCGTTCAGGCCAGAGAGATTCTTGAGAGGTAGTGATGGAGGAGGAGGGGAAGTGTTTGATATAACGGGAAGCAGGGAGATTAAGATGATGCCGTTTGGGGCTGGCAGGAGGATCTGTCCTGGCTCTGGTTTGGCAATGCTTCATTTGGAGTACTTTGTTGCCAATTTAGTATGGAATTTTGAGTGGAAGGCTGTGGATGGTGATGATGTTGATTTGTCAGAGAAGCAGGAGTTCACTGTGGTGATGAAGGATCCATTGAAGGCCAATCTATCTCCCAGATTGTGAATGGATAGCTTTACTTTACTTTTCTGTTTTTGGTAAGTAATAGCTTTACTTTTCTTATATTATAAACGTGAACACTTGATGAATCTAGTTAAGATATCAATGTAGGCTCTTGCTCTGCTTTTCACTGGATGGATGCCCCTGTATCTGTGTGGTCCACTGTTTCACTGTTTGTATGTAAAGGCAACAATTTGTTGGGTTATTTCTCCATTAACATTGCTACTTCAGAGTTCGATAGAAAATTTATTGAACTGTCGGAGCATGCTAATCTTTGTCTTAAATTTTGTCATTTTCAATTTCATCGGTTGATGTGTCAACTTTGATCAAAAATGACAAATCTATGACGAAGAATATCAATTTGTGATGCTAATAGCTCGACTCCTTCACTCGTCCAAAAAGATATGTGATTAGGATGAAAGATGAAACTGGTGTATTCGTTCATATTCCCTTCGAGCAGTAATCTGCTTGTCGAAGTTTCTAGCGTATTCATTCATGCACCCAATGCAATGGGTGAGTTCAAATTGCTAGAATCATAGGACATCTTTCCCCATTTGTTCATGTATTAATTCAATTATGCTTCTCATGCATAATAAGGATGAGAAAAGCTACGGTGCAGCCACTGTTCACGGCTGATCTGTAGCACACCTTGTGTGTCACTTTTTTTTTTTTAATCAAAACGTGCATTTCATCGGTTTGAATGACGCCCTCTCCATTCCACACCATTCCAAAATATCTCCATTCCACACCACTCCAAAATTCAAAACTAGCGCTCCGAAAGTTTCACTCTCCAAGGTTTAAAGAACATTTCGATTCCCTTTACGATGGAGGCCATGAAGAAGACGAGGGGAGTGGGAGGTAGAAGAGGTGGAGACAAGAAGAAGTCGGTCTTGAAGTCTATCAAGGCTGGGCTTCAATTCCTCGTGGGTTGGATTGCTCGTTATTTGAAGAAGGGTCGTCGCTATGCTTAGAGGACAGGCTCTGGTGCTCCGATCTACCTCGCCGCAGTTCTTGAATATCTCGCTGCTGAGGTACTTTTGGATCTTGGATACACCTTTTGATCTTTTTGCCATTGGTATCTTACATTTTGAGTGGTAGTTTGCTCTTCTGTGTTTGTTGCTTAGACACTGAGGAATAGAAAAGTGAGAACTGGAGTATTCGCTTCTTCTTCCCAGATTATATAGACACTGAGAGAAAGGAAATGTAGATGAGCATCCCTGGTGTTTAGCAATTTATTTTCTTTGCATCAGATAGGACTTAAGTTTCTTTTTGATTCTCGATGGTGTTGGTAAATCTTTTCCATATGGCTCTTTAAGTTTATCTTGGTGAACTCTTTCCATGTGTTGCTAAATGTAGAAAAAATGAGAGAAGCCAGATGCTAGGATATGAAATACAGATTCTCGAAATCATTGTGTCATTTGTGATGCATTATTTTTGAGTCTTAATCGTTTTGTCCTCCGGTTTCAAGCGCTAATTTTTTGTGTGAACCTTCATGTAGGTGTTGTCCTCCTCTCTCTTTGAGAAAAATGTTATTTTTTTTTGCTACTCAAAAAAAATAGATGAAATGGAAAGCAAAGATCTTTATTCCTTATTTTTTAATTTTGGGCTGTATGTCGGTTTCTTATTAAGAAATCACCAAACTTTGTAGCTACAGTTCTGTTCATGAAGGTTTTCCGGAAAAAAATAAATAAATAAATAAATTCTTACTTATCAAAAAAATGAAGGTTTTTGGGAAAAATGAAAAGACAATAACATGCTGTAGTGCTTATCCAATTATATCATGGAATCTAAATCACCAAAAACAGAGTGGGATTAACCTAGTGAGTAAGCTGATCATTTACCTGGAAGCTCTTGCTTCATTGGTATCTAGACTCTGCTATGACAACCTCAAGGGTGATGTTCCTGGAGTTTTGGTAGCACTTCTGGGTGAAGTGGGATTAAATTTTTTCCTGATGTTCTTAATTGATAGGCAAATGCTGATTAGTTTAGTTCTTTCTTTCATCTTTTTTGCTGAGGTTATATCTGAATTGGTTACTGAAATAAGTGCTAACATGCAGATCGTGCAAGCCTTCCATCATTTCATATGTGTTGGCGCTAATGAGGAAAGGCTAACCCCAAAGTGGTATAAGGAACATGGTAGTCACATTCTCTAACTATTATATTTTTAATTAAATAGGCTAATAAGAAATTTACTCAGCAGAATACCTTTCTGTTGATACATGTTCTTGATATGTGTTGTGTGTTGATTGGAGCCATTTAAATATTGGTGCATGTTTCTCTCAATGTGGGTATTTATTTTGGGATCTCTGTCTCTGTAGGGATTGAATTGGTTCTTGGAACTCCAGTCAAGTTAGCTGATGTAAGGCGTAAGACATTATTGACAGCAGCTGGGGAGACTATTAGTTACAAGATGTCATTTGAAGTTCTTTGTTTTCAAGTCAAGTCAAGTCAGCTGTCATTTGAAGTTCTCTGTTTTCATCCTTTACTAGTGAGTTCCTCTCTTTTTTTTCCAGTATGTAGAGTTCAGACTTAGCCCTTTTGGGCTTGAGGTTTAGAATTTTTTGATTTCATAACAAGCGTGTAATTCTTTCACTTCTTGTAGATAAGAATATTTTGAACTCTGGTGCTATTTGCGACTCTCTTTTCTGTCCTGTTTCAAGTGCTAACTCCCAAATACTTGCTATTTTTGTTTTTTTTTTTTTTGTTGGGATGGACAGTCGCTTGCATATGCTTATCCGCCATTAATTTCTTGTGTTGATTCCCTTCTAAAGCTGCTCTCGATAGCTTTGCCAGTTAATGATGAGAAGTCATATTTTCTCTATAAGTTTGTAACAATCTTTGCACTAACTGCTCAATAAATTTATCTAATTAATGACCGATTAAGGTTCGACTTCGTGTAACTTTGATTAACGACCATTGAGTTTCGAATTTGCATCTATCTACTGCCTCTCTCAGGTTTTATCCCTACCACTATGCTCCTTTTGCTTCTGATCTCAAAGATCTTATTGATTTAGAAATTACTCTTTTCTTGGGAAAGCCTTTTAAACCCTTTGATCAGCTCATGGGAACACTTCCAGGAGCAAGGTTTTTTTTTTTTTTTTTCCTTCTTTTTATGGGGATTAATTTATTGAGTTTTTTTTTTTCCTGCTGCCTGTGGTGGTGGGTAAGCCTGTTACTTTCATGTTACAGTTCAAGTACTCTGCCAGAAAAATACAGAAAATTAATGACCATAAAAACAGGGTGATGTCAAGTTGTCGTTCATTGATGAGAAGTTGCTTGCTGCAACAAAGAAGCTTGAAGGAACTTTAGCGGTCTGCAATAGGGGTTTATTTGTATTTGGTTCTAAAATATATTATTTTTTATGTCTTGTTTCATGGTAAACTAGTTTATTGACTCTTGTCAATGAGCATCTTGACTATTGAGTGTAGTTATAATATTTACTTAGGTGATAGAAGTTAAAAGGGCAGTTTTTTAATGAAGAAGCTTAAAAATGTTGAAAACACGGACCAAAAAAAAGTAGAAAATCCACCATCTGACACAAGCTCTCTCTGTCTCTGTGGATCATTACTTTGTGCTGGCTTGCTCTTTCAAATGTACACTCTTAAGGAAAAATGCATTTTCCATCCTTTAACTAAGAGAATTTTTGCACTCTGATAGTTGTAACGTGAAAAGTGTATCTCTTTGGTTTAGTTTTGAGTTGACATGCATATATGTTTATGATGCCACTTACTAGCCCAAGAATGGTTTCTTATTTGCTTTACTTACTCAAGTTAGCCAACGTTTATCTATTGGTGTAATGATGGAGTATTTTGACTATTAAAGTTTCATCATTACTCCTTTTTGTGTTACTTTTCTGGTTTATCATTAGACAGATTTTCCTCATTATGGCTTTCAATATCTGATCCGTCTGTTTCTGCCATTTTTCAGATCTGGTCTTGAACTTTGTTAAACATTCCACCCAGTATTTTGAATGGCTTTGAGGTGCAAACTTTGGATGACTAAAATTAACAAGATTGGAAGTGAAGACGATGTTGAAGTAATGGATCTGGTCTTTTGTTTGTTACTAGCCAAACCAGATGAATTAATGGAATTTTTTTGCTCTTTTTGTTGTTTGGATTTTAATGAAATGAGGTGCTGCTTGGACAGTACATCATATTCTTAACATTATATGCAGCTTCTTTTGTGTCCAGTTGTGGAGATGTACCTGGTGTTACTTGTGTAGATTGTGGACTCGGAATTATGTGTGCAAACACTTGTTGTGTTCTGGAGATGCTATAGTGTAGTTTGAATGAGGTTCTAATTATATGCAATGGAATGAGGTTTTGTGGCCTTTATTTATATGCAATGAAATGAGGTTCTGAAACTTCTGACTAATGGATTTGAAGTCTTGATTTTTTTACACTTCAAAAAAATAGTACCCCTTTTACATATCATGATTTGCACTTCTTGAAAATATTACACTTGGAAGAAAATGGAACACTTCCATTTTCACAGAAACGCCACACTTGAAAATATTAAACTTGAAGAAAATTCTTTGGCAGTGCAAGAGAATGGTTTTTGAGTATGGACCTCTGATCCTAGCCAATGCAGAGGGCAGCTGACCTTTGGGACCATGGGGACTGATTGCTTAGTCATTTATCAAAGTAACTATACTCAAGTCACTTTAAAAATAGAAACTTAAGACAAGTAATTGTTTTCCGGAGGGTCAAGAAACCTCTTTATCTCCTCTTTGTACTTATATAGGATCTAATTGTTAGTTACAACCAAAAAGAAAAAGGGAAATAAATTAGGAACCATACCCTGTAAGATTGAACAACTTGCATAAATGATCGGAAACTTTTGTATTTCATTTACATATTAACTCTTACAAGTCCACCATAATTTTGTATTGTATAAGACCGACCATTCGGCTCTCTAGTAACTCGCAACAAAAATAGTTTCCATACCCCATTCAACCATTTTACAAGCACACATTTACCCATAGATAAAAACTAAACCCATTCAGCCATTTACAATCACACATTAAACTATTATCAAAACAACTACAATGACACTCATCAACTCCAAATTTCTCGCTGCAGCGTCCTTTGCATGTTTTCCCTTCTAGTGTCATTTGCATGTTGAACCTTCAATGTATATACCTGTAGCAACCAAGGGAAAAAAAAAAAAAAAAAAAATTCATAACATGTATGCATAACACTAACAGCTATGTATAGTAACAAAGGAAAACAAAAACCCCAAAAACAAGTGGCAAGGCCTTATGAAACTTCAAAATCAAGGATACCAGCCACTACAAATTCAAAATTAGCCACAATATTAGTTCATAATCAATTTTCATTAGCATGATGCGTCTCCACATCAGCCTGGTACACTCCACACAAAACTTGCAACTCTCAATGACATTTAATAAAAGAGAAAAATGTAAATGGATGATGGTTCGTTGAAAGGAATACATCCAAGAAACTGCAAGCATCAGAGAAGCAATAAACAAAAATGAATGGGACATATAACTAAATGTCATTACTTATATTAAAAAAACATTAAATGACATTAAATTGTCCATGTGGTAACGTCAGGATGACACTTTTTTTAAAGTAATTTACTAATAAAAAATACTATCATTAAAAGCAGAAAAGGCGCAATCAGTCCAAGTTCACATGATATATACAAAAGATGCAAGAAAATCATGTAAATTAAGCTCACTGAAGTCTATAGAAGCTGTCCAAAGAGCACTATGATTGTGCGTTATATCCCTCAATAAACATAGAAGTGAAGGCCCGTATTGATTTTCAAAGTGCCTCTCATACCCTTGGGGTGGTGAACCAGAGAGGAAGGTTGCCTCGTAGGGGAGAGTTACAACAGAAAAACAGAAATGCCAGATTTCAAGAACCTGAAGTGGGCCTCCAAAATCCTCAAATAGACTTGTGAAAGACCAATGTGACTTAGATTGCCCAAAAAATGAACTAGCCTTTGTACACCAATCTCTATGTGGATGAAACTAAGAACTAAAAATATCAGACTACCGTCCAACAAGATGGTATCCAGGACCACCAAGAAGGAAAAAACCATCATACCATGTTTCTTCTAGTATTAATCGACTTGTTAAATGTTTAAATTAGGCCTTGTTTGGGAACACAAATCATTTCATCTCATCTCATCTCAAAATTTTTCATGATTTCTTTGCCAAACATACTCAAACACAAACATTTTTCAAATTCAAATCTTCCACTGTTCATCTAATTATTACCTAATCATTATAATTTTTCAAACTTCCAAACAAAACATAAAAAATAATTTTAACTTTTTCAAATTCTAAAACAAAGATTAGATTAAAAAATTATATTCTAACATTTTTTAACTTTATAATATTTTTATTTAACTTTTTTTTATCTCCCTTTCCAAAATCCAATAAAACATCTTAACTTAAACTATTTTACTATTATTCACAAATTTCTCATCTCATCTCATTCCTCAAACGAGATCATAGTTTTTATTACTTCGCTAGTTAATAGATAATCCAAATATCTCCCTAAGTGTAATAACATAGCTGTTTCATTTTTTCCCCCGTGAAAACTAGAGACTTAGGCCCCGCTTGGATACACAGATGAGATGAGATGAGATGAGATGAGATGAGATGTTTTGAATAGTAGTTGAATAAAATATTAGTAGAATATATTTTTTAGTATTATTTTTATGTTAAAATTTGAAAAAGTTGAATTGTTTATTATATTTTTATATGGAAATTTGAAAAAGTTGTAATGATTGAGATGAGATGAGATGAGATGAGATAGTGGTTTTGTGTAAACAAACGGGGCCTTAGACTTGAATGGGCACCCAAACAGAAAATTAAAGGAACTGATGCAGTTGTTCATAACTACTGCTAATTAATCAAATCATTAAAAAAAAACCTGGCCAGGGGTCAAGTCAAATGAAGGGCGAGCATCACTCTATTTTTTGTACACACGCACACAAGAAATACCTCGACCAAGTGATGGAAGCCTCACTCTCACTCACGTATTTGTGGTATATTGGGTGGTTGAATTTAGCGTTACCTCAAGGCAACAAAAAGATCCCAATAGGTTGGTTGGTAAAAATCTAGCACTCAATTCTCGAAAGTTGGAAGAAAAAATTATCATTCATTTAAAATAGCATAATCATAAATTACAACCCAAAAGGCCAAATAAAGGAAAAGTCTAAAAAACACGAAACGGCATATGCACGAAAAGCACGAAACCATTAAAACTCACTTTTACCCTTGCATAAAACAACAGCATTCTATTTTACCATTTCAGTCCCATTACCTGCTTTGTGGTCGACTCCCTTAATCAAGTCTTCAGACTTTAACACCTCAGAAAAAGACTTTTTTTTTCTCTAATCACATCTTAGAAAAAATTGAAACGTAACCTATGCAAAGGTATATTGACCAATAATCCCATTATTTTTCTTTTTTATTTATTTTTTTAATCATCATAAACATTTTTTAACCTTCATGTAGGCATGACTTTTATTCAATAGTGCATATCTTTAAAAAAAATTCGAGTATGTACATAAAAATAATTTCTTTAAGAAAAAAAATACTACAAATCTCGGTCATGGTTGCTGCTCTATAATTTTTTTTTTTTCAAATTTTTTTAAGTTGCAGAAGGATTAAAGTATACACATATAAATGAAGATAAAATAGATGCTATCAATTTAGTTAAAAATCAATACAAGTGAAGATAAAATACAAAGAGGATAATCTTAGATTTTCCAAAAAAAAAAATTATAGATCACTTACACACTCATTTTACCCAAGTGAGGAGAAATGCTCTGCGGATGGACGAGTCCACGTTAGTGTAGGAGAAGAGAAGTTTTATGTGCGGGAGATGAACGAACACAAGATAGAGAAAAGCAAAGGGAGGGAGAGGAGTAAAAAGTATACAAACTTCCGCAATTTTTTAACTTTTTAATTGTTTTATTTTATTTTTTTATTTACTTTCCTCATGTACCTATCCATCTTGGCACATTCGTGTATTTTGTGCGGGCTTCTCTGTAGCAGCTCTCCCAAATAAATAGTAGTAGGGTTTGGCTAGCCCTTCCCCAACCTCTTTTGAATTCCTAATTCCAAAACAAATCAAACACTTTGAATTCCTAATCTTAAAACAAATCGAACTTCTAAGTTTAAAGAAACAATCTAAATGTCTAAAATAAAGGAAATAAACTAAGAGATAACTTAAACAAATGATAATAGATAAATCTCTAAATTAAAGCCAACTTTCCTAAAATTAAGAGATTTGTCATCTTGTCATCCAATCCCTAAAATCAAAGAATTGGCCAACCTTGAGACTCCTCTAGTTGCACTTGTCTTAGACGTCCATCACCTTACCACCCGAACGATGCATGCAATTCAATGCAACCCTCCTAACCTCGGCGCGCCTAGCCCTTCTTGGATCTCCATCACCAAGCCATGCTGCCGATCCTGCCACAACTTCAGCTATAACAAACAAAATTACCCACTAATGAAAATCAAGTTTCTAAAATGTTCAGCTGCAAATTTTTAGTCCATGATTGCACATCAAAATATTTAAGAAATTTTTAAAATGGTTGCTTTTTTTGGGGTTTATATTAATGTGGAGTCCACTAATGAATAATGATTATACCAAAGTTTTTTTGAGGAAGATGCAAAAGTATTTTAGGACTACTAAGAGGTGAGAATTGATTTGAAAATACAAAATTATTAAAAATAAAAGGCAAAATTAAACCATGTCGTGACGTAAAAGCAATGAACAAACTAATTGTACAGACCACAAATTAGAAAGCATCATGTAGTAGCAAAAGGCAAATTAAAATTCCACAAGTCAGAACCCCATACAGCACGAAATGCACAGAAATAGTTTAATTTTTTTTTATTATTATTAGTGTTGTCAAAAAGTAGCAACAGGTAAATTAAAATTTTTTCAACAGAAACAATTGAAAATTGAAATCAAACAACAAAATGATCCAATATAACGGATCAATGAGCTCCTTTTGTATACCATCTTCCACTTGCACACTAATAAGATTTTATAGGCACCATCTACTGCCATTGATTTGTAGGAAAAATCAATCTAATATGACATAGACGTACAAGCCAGTAACCAACATTGTCATTAGAATTGTGCATCCGAATCTGGATATCCGGGAAGATCCGGATCCAGATCCTACTTTTTAAAAACGGGTGGATATCCGTCCGAATAAACCAGATTGAAATCCGGGCGGATATCCGGATTTTGACTCGAATATCCGGTTTCAAATCGAAAATCCGGATTTTATACCTTTTTTGTTTGGTTTTTTTTAAATAAGTTTTTACCATTTTTAAAATGTTCTAAAAAAAAAAAAAA
>QEOT01122674.1:9170-33107 GCA_003123785.1 Pterocarya stenoptera | reverse complement strand
TTGTACAGTTAGGAACTTTTGCCTTAATACGATTTTAATATAATTTTGAAAGCTTTTTACAAAGGATTTACAATCTTAATACTTTACGGATAAAGTGATTAGAATTCAGCTTTCAAGGATAACTATATTGCTTAAGATTACGATTAATTTAGAAGCATTTCTCTGGCCCATGAAGGATGGAAAAAGTAGTGTTCATGGCCTTATTTTGGTGACCACTGTTATATGGCCATGAAGACAGGAAGGTTGTGAGTTTCAGCCATCGTTCAGAGTAGTAAGAGCAATGTGAAATTACAGAGGGTGTACATATACAGAGATAATTGTTGCAGTAAAGTTTATCTTGGATTAGAAATTGAGAGTAGATAGGTTATTATGGATTACACTCACATCCATAGAATTGAATTCAAGAAAGAAACAGCATGCCTTGCCTTCCATGTTTAGGATTAGAGATATTATAGTCGCATTATACCATATGACTAGTTAATAGAGTAATGATAGGGATCCGCCACTGTAGCGGTGTGCAATTTTGCACACCGCTACGTGGCAGTCCCCTATTTTTTTTTTTTTTTATCCTCTCACCCGCTCCTCTCTCTCAATTCAGTCTCTCTCTCATCGTTTCTCTCTCTCTCATCCGATCCGGCTCATCTCAGTTTCAGTCTCTCTCATCTCGTCTCTCTCTCTCATCAACTCTCTCTCTCCTCCCTCATCTCCGTCTCTCTCGTCTCATCTCTCTCTCCTCCCTCATCTCCATCTCTCTCTCTCTCTCGTCTCGTCTCGTCTCTCTCTCCTCCCTCACCGTCTCTCAGTCTCCATTTCTCTCTCCTCAATCTCCGTCTCTCTCTCATCTCGTCTCTCTCTCTCACTCTCATCAGCTCTCTCTCTCCTCCCTCACCGTCTCTCTCTCTCATCAGCTCTCTCTCAGTCCGAGCTCTCTCTCTCATCCTCGACTCTCTTTCTCCTCCCTCACCATCTCTCAGTCTTCGTCTCTCTCACATCAGCTCTCTCTCTCCTCCCTCACCGTCTCTCTCTCATCAGCTCTCTCTCTCTCTCATCCTTTCTCGCTCGCTTCCCATTCTCTCATCTCGTCCCTCTCAATTTCGGAGTTTGAAATATAGAAAGGAGAGGAATTTGAGTTTTATTACGAGGGTATTCTGGTAATTTGATAATGGTGTGGGTTTGGCTAATCTCAAATAGTTGCGGATGTGAATAATAATTCCTAGTTAATATTACAAGATCATTCATTTTAATGGGACCTATCTAATCAGACCATCCATACAGGATCTGACACGTTTACTTCTTTCCTGTTAATGTTCAATAATGCAAAAAGGTAACATATAGTTCTCGACAAGCAGCTTAAAAGCTAATACGACGGACAGTGATAAAGTCGAAAATAAAGTGAGCAGTGTTTATCTCGTTTGCTTTATTTCCCTTGTCCAATGTGTGGATACTTTGATTCTACTATTAGAAGTACAAAAGCTCAATATTCAAAATTGATACATCATTCATTCATAATTCCATTATCAAAGGTAATACTCCCCTTTCAATTCTTAATTCATAAGATATCAACCTGATAAGTCCAGTCCCCCCCCTCCTTTTTCTTCTACTTCCATTGAGAGAGAGAGAGAGAGAGAGAGAGAGAGAGAGAGAGATGTACGTGACAAGGCCTCTTTCCATGTACCGGAAATCCCCGAGCACCCTTTCAGAGCAGCCACCTGATGCTCCATATTCTGGTTATCTTGTAATTACAGATGAAGAAGCAGAAGCAGAAGATTCATTTTGTTGGGGCATATGTAAGCGTAAGAGAGTTAAGAAGCTACCATTCCCCCAAGATAAGATCCTGACCATTTTTCATTCATCCGAGTATGGAGAAACGACTGCCACTAAGGTTTTGTTTATCCCAGTTCTTGATAAGCCTCTGTCTTCTAATCGTTACTATGTTATCAGAGCAAAAGGCAAGTACAAAGGGTATGCTCTTTACTCATAGATACTATCTTATAACCTCAAATTACAAATAAGCCTCTTGCTCTAAACTCAGTTTCAAGTTCAACTTCATGAGCAGTGCTCGACTCTGGAAACCTGCTTAATTTGACTGCAACTATGTTCTGCAATGTCGTATTTATATAGATGGACATTGTTAAGCAGTTTCTATGGAAGGGAGTGATATACTTGTTGCAATGCACCATTACTAGTATATTATATATGCATGCATGTAGGTCGGTAATCCCTCATACATAGGTTTATTTTGCGGGTTTAATTCTGTCAATCTTACAGGAAAGTGTGCAAATGTTCAAGAGAGATGGATGTCATGCCATGTTGCTTTAGTGACATCTTGAGGGACAAAAGACCAAAACCTTTCAATCTCAGAGATCTATACCAACAAGTTCAGATTCACAGCCATCAAAGCGGAGGTTTCTTTGCCAAGTCTATAGCACCGGACGGTATTCCTCCAAAATTACTCAGAAAAAAGGGATGGAAACTCCGCGGCTCAAGTTTCTATCGATTACGACTAGGGGAAGCTCTAGGCCTCGATGCCTCGCTTCGGGAATCTCTCCCGGATTTCAATTTTCCCATCTTTAGAAAGCGTTCAGCTTCCGTTGTAGTGGGGAAATGGTATTGTCCGTATATATTTGTAAGGGAGAAAACCAGAGTAAGGCGCCAGATGAAGAAGACAATGTTTTACACCATGACTCTAGAGCANGTAAGGGAGAAAACCAGAGTAAGGCGCCAGATGAAGAAGACAATGTTTTACACCATGACTCTAGAGCAAAAGTGGGAAGAAATTTACTCATGCGGAAATGCTAATAGCGAAGACAATGTTGTCATCGTGAATGCTGATGTGCAAAGAGAAGTGACTTTAGTTGCCAGGCAGGACGCGGTGAAGGATGATAGACGTGCCCAAAATGGGTTCATTTGGTTTAGAGTTGATAATAGCCAAAATGGCAGGAGAGGCAGAGGAGTTGTGGGTGTGGGTTTAAGTTATGCAATTGTAGAGAATATGAGATGGGTGCAAGAAGCAGGAGGGTGGGTTAATGGAGCAGAAAGAGAAGTGAAGGTGGAGAGGGTTGAACAAATTACAAGTGAGAGTTGGCAGAGATTTGGATGCTATGTGCTGGTGGAGAGTTTTGTTTTGAGGAGAATGAATGGAAGTTTAGTGCTGAAATGGGATTTTAGGCACACTCATAGGACTCGATGCAAATGGGAACACGATTAGTAACGAATTTCTGACAACAAAAATCCTTGAAACAGCGTTTCCATGGTTCATGTGAGTGTCCATTGTGCACCTCTATTGTACAAACGGTTTGTAATCAATCCTTTGTATGTAATGAACCCACCCTTTTCCTCTACATGGTGGACTGCATGTAGCGGTGTTAGTTGTCAATTCTGAATCATCAATTACATGTCCTGCATACTAAGTTTTCTGAATGCTAATCTCATTATGGAGTTTATCGAGTTCGATTGTTAATTTTGAAACAAAATTCTTGAGAAACTTGCAATTAGAAAATAAAGATTGATTTCTATTTTTTTTTTTACTAAACTTGCAGGGATGATTCAAGGTATATCAAAAGAAATGTACCAGTTAAAGCAAAGTCCTAGAAACAGAGTTAAAATACTAATGGTCCATAAGTTTCACACATGTTGCCAAAAACAGAAAAAAGAAAAGAAAAGAAAGAACATGATTTGGCCTAGGAGTGACAAATTGTGTTTTCAGGTTGTATTCACGTCATGTCATGTCAAGTCATAAGCATTCGATTATAAAAGGTCAACTCAAACCCAATCCGTTAAGCTAAACGTATCAAACTTTCAAACCCTAACCTAACTCATTTAGATAACGGGTCGTGTCGTGTCACTCATTTTATTCGTTTAATAATTAATTAAAAATATGTTAACACGACACGACTCATTTAAACCCGTTTGTTTTATATAAATGAGTTAAACTAAAATGTATAACTCATTTGACCTGATTAACATAATTTCACATAAAAGTTAAAATCTATATTTATTAATAACCGCAATATCTTAAAAAATATATCATTATTTTTTTAATTTTAACATATAATAAAACCAATATTACAAACCATATAATAACAAATATGAGTATAGGTTTAAAATTACAATCTCAATAATAAAAATAATAAAAACATAAGCATACTGGGAAGTACCAATATTACAACTTAACAATAATAAATTTCAAATTTTAACATATAATAAAACTAATATTACAAACCATATAATAACAAATATGAGTATAGGTTTAAAATTACAATCCCAACAATAAAAACAATAAAAATATAAGCATACTGAGAAGTACTAATATTACAACTTAATAATAATAAAATTTTAATTTAAAAATAAATTTTAAAATTGTTTAAACGGGTTGATTTCGTGTTAAGTGGGTTGACCCATTTATAAATCGTGTCTTAACGGGTCAACTATCTTAACGGTGTGTTTGAATGGCTCGCACACTACATTTATATGTAAATATCCACATAAAATATATGAATGGAACTTTTTATGTGAATCCCATCCCAAAGCTGCTTATATAAAATCTAGTTTTTATTCATAACTAATTAAAATAATTTTGGTCACAATTAATCCAATTATTTAATCTTTAACATAGACATGAAATCTGCTCACGTGTTTAATTCAATTCATTGCGAGGATCTAAAACATTGCTAGATCGCAAGGAATTACTCAAGTTTTTACATATAACATTCATTATTGTATTTGTGGGAGAAATAATGGGAAAAAAATAAAATAAAAAAGTAAGAAAAGGCCTTTTTTAATTTTATTTTAATGCTTTTGGCTATGATTCAGAAGAAACGAGCTTCCAAAAAACAAAAAAAAACTGGTGAAAAACGTCGCCGTTTCTGACCTTTAGGTGCTTGCCTCTAATCTTGAAGAGGGGTTGGCTGCTCCTGCGTTAGAAAGAAGCTCCAGAGGTCTCTCTCCGTGTCTCGAGTTGATTTCCACTGAATGCTCGCTTCAGGTACGCTACAACTACGTTTTCATCCATCTTGTTCTCAATACCCTATTTTCTGTTTTCAACTTAGAAAACAACCTTACTTTTGCTCCCAAAATTACATTTTTTCTTCTCTCTCTCTCAATCTCTTTTCTGTTCGTCAGAGCGTGGTCGTAATTTCTCTCTTTAATAATACCAGTCTTATGTGATTTTATAGTCTATATTCTTGGCTGAGAAATTGCAATATTCTAGGTGCGTAAGGGTTTGGGATTTTTTTTTTTAAATAGCGCTTGAAAAACCTAAGAATTGATAAGAAAATACGTACTGTGTTCGTTATAGCGCTTGCCACTCGATTGAAATCTGGTTCGTCATAGAGCCTTGCGACTGGCTTGAATTTGGGCTTGGGCTTAGAATGTCTAGTCTAAATTCTAAGTGTGTCGGGGTCATTCCAGTGTGAATCTTTGAGCTTCTTTGTTTTCTTGTCAACTTCCTAAAATTATTTTGATCACTGATATGCTGGTTAATTACTCCATAACCTGTTCATTTTTAATCTTTTTGGGGGTTATTATGTTAAAGATATTGTATCGATATATTATGCATGTTACAGCTCAAATAGAAATTTAAATTCTGCGGATGAAGAGATATATTAGTATATATGCTAGCACGCATAGGCGATGCTCTTGTATATGTCCCGTATACTTGGGCTCTTGCCTATTCTTATGATCAATAAAATCTTTGTTTACCGGCTATATCTATGGGATAAGTCAGTTTGATGATTTGAGCCGCATGGTCTAGAAATTATTGCAGATAAACTAACTTTCTCCTATCTTGTTCAGTTACTCTTATGGAGTTCCGTGTCTCCACCATTTTAAAGTACCATTTGGACTTATAAACACCCATATTTTGAAGTCTCCAATCTTGTTGCATGTATTGGCTTCACACTTGAATCCTTTCATTCCGTATACTTTGAGTAATGCCTGTCTTGGTTTTTTAATATCTTGGTTTCTTTTAAAGAGTTGCCATGCTGTTAAAAAACCAAGATATTAAAAAATGTAGAGTACTTGTATCTCCTTTTAAAAAACATTTCCCTATCATGGGCTTAATGTTCATGATTTCCTTGTATCTATTTCTGCTTCCTAGCTAGGTGTTTTCTCTTGTATGCATCCAATGTACTTGGCTTTGCCTATTGATATTAGTAATTTTTTACTTATAAAAGAAATTAAGTTACTGCTCACTTCACTTGCTATGGAATCATCTTTAAAGTAAATGTTTTGCAACCTATATTGTGATAGCCCTGCATACCATATTTTTATTAATTCCATTTCCTAGTGCAGATTAAAATTAGCTGCTCAAAATGGATAGCAAAGGTCGAATACCACCTCCTCATCTAAGGCGTCCTCATCCAGGACCTGGAATGGTGCATCCAGAGCCATATGGTCTGGGATTACACCCTCCACCCGGTGCCTTTCCGCCTTTTGATATGTTGCCTCCTCCGGAAGTTATGGAACAAAAGTTTGCTGCACAACATGTGGAGATGCAGAGACTTGTGACTGAGAACCAAAGGCTTGCTGCCACCCATGGGACTTTGAGACAAGAACTTGCCGCTGCGCAGCATGAACTACAGATACTGCACGCTCAAGTAGGAGCTGTAAAGTCTGAGAGAGAACAACATATGAGGAGCCTTATGGACAAGATTGCCAAGATGGAATCTGAACTGCAAGCTGCAGAGCCTGTTAAGTTAGAGTTGCAGCAGGCACGGTCAGATGCCCAGGGCCTGGTTTTAGGAAGGCAGGAACTTATTTCTAAACATCAACAATTGTCTCAGGATCTTCAGAGGGTCCACTCAGATGTTCAGCAGATTCCTGCTCTAATTTCAGAACTTGAGAGCCTCAGACAAGAATATCAACACTGCAGGTGCTTAGTGTTGTTCTTTATTGATTTATTATAGAACTTCAATGAGTTAATTGAAGTTACCCAATTTTGTTACCCTCAAGCATTTCAGCCCAAAATTATATGACAATGAATGATATTTTAGCATAATGAATATTAAAAAAAAAATAAAATATTGAGCTTATTTCTACTTCTGTGTATTAAAATTTGTATAATTTATATTTTGTAGTTTTGTAAAGGTATTAGGAAAAACTACTTATAAAAAAAGAAAGGTGTTAGGCTGTTGTTGGAGATTGCACACCCAGTCGTGCGTGGTGATCGGAGGCCCAGCTGTGCTCCCTGTGTAGTCAGACTTGCTGGAGCGTGGCTTTTCGTTACTGGAGATGGGTATTGTTGATGAGAATAAGTCTGGGGATGGGTTCGAAGAATTAAGACTTTCTGAAAATTTGGTGGAATCCAGTGGTGAACTAGATTTAGTATGTGGTTCGGAACTGGCTTTATTAGCTCCTGATAGTCCTGGTGAGGAGGGGGCCGTTCTAACTCCTCTATGTACACTCTCTCACAGCTCTAAATATGGGAGTTGTCCGTCAAATTGGGTTTTCAAGAAGGTAGAGGAGATTCAAGCTGTTATTGGGGTTTCTTTAGGAGGTTACGAAGAACAATTTAAGGCTCTTCTCGTAGCACTTGAAGCTAGCCACTTGAAATCAGCTACAAAGTAGGATAGGGAACTTAGATGGCTAATTTGTTCCATTAATTATGATGTGAAGGAAGGGAGTGGCGGAAGGGATAGATCGAAAGGGAGGGGCAATCTATGTTCTTATGAAGCCAAAGATTCTATCATGGAATGTACTGGGGCTCAATGATCGCAATAAATGCCTTTGTATTAAATCATTATTGTGGATGTGGAAGGTTGATGTGGTATGTTTTCAAGAAACAAAGTTGCGATTCATTGATAGAAAAATTGTGCGAAGTTTATGACGGTCGTTTGTGGGTTGGACTTCTTTGGGAGCCTCAGGTGGAGTGTTACTAATGTGGGATAAAAGAGTGGTTGAGGTGATTGAGGAGTGTATTGGAGATTTCTTGGTTGCAACTTAATTAAAAAATGTGGCTGATGGATGGGAATGGGCATTTGCAGGTTCCTATGGTCCTAACGTGAACAAGAATAGGAGAAGGTAGTGGGAGGAGTTGGCGGGCCTATACTCCTTGTGGGAGGAGTTGGCGGGTTGTGGGACATGCCGTGGTGTATGGGGGGTGATTTTAACATTATTCGCTTTCCTATCAAACGATTAGGGCATTATTGAAATTCCATGGAGGAATTCTCCGATTTCATCTTTGATCTGGACCTCATGGATCTCCCACTGGTAGGGGGCGAGTACACTTGGTCAAACGGGCCGGTTTGGTCGAGATTGGATAGATTCTTTGTCTCTCCTTCGTGGGAAGCCTACTATCCGGAAATAAGTCAGAAACGGTTAGCTCGAGTCAGTTTAGATCATTTTACTATCCTTTTAGATTGTGGGGGTATTCACAGGGGTCGCCTGTATTTCAAGTTTGAAAACATGTGGCTAACAAAGGATGGGTTTGTAGAGATGGTGCGTGCTTGGTGGTCATCATATCAGTTTATTGATATTCCAAGTTTCATTATTGTATGCAAGTTGAAGGCTCTGAAACAAGACCTGAAGAAGTGGAACTTGGAAGTTTTTGGTCACATTGACAATCAGAAGTCTACACTGTTGGAGGAACTGCAAGAGCTAGAGGGCAAAGAATTATTGGGAGATATCTCGGAGGAGGTGTTATTGAGGAAGGGCATGGTTATGACAAACTTGGAGAGGGTTCTGTTGTCAGAGGAGACTTCATGGCGTCAAAAATCCAAGCCCTTTGGTTGAAAGAAGGTGATAGGTGCATGAAGTTCTTTCATAAAGTGGCTAAGTCACATTGGTGTAACAATGCTTTGGTTGCTTCAATTAAGCTCTCAGGTGCTATCTTCTCCTCCGGAGCTAGAAAACCATATTGTACATTACTATGAGACCCTTCTCACAGAATCGGCTTCTTGGAGGCCGAAGCTTGAGGCCTTGCCCTTTGAAGCAATTGACTCGCAGAGTGTGAGTGTTTTGGAGAGACCTTTCGTTGAAGAAGAGATTTACAAGGTCATCTCTGGTATGACTAAGGATAAAGCGCCGGGTCCGGATGGTTTTTCAATGAGTTTCTTTCAAACTTGTTGGGACGTTGTGAAAGGTGATGTTATGCATGTTTTTAGTGAATTTCACTCTTTTCAAAAGTTGAAAAATCCCTTAATGTGACCTTTATTACTCTCATTCCCAAGAAACACGGGGCTTCGATTATTGAGGACTTTCATCCAATAAGCCTAGTTAGTAGCGTATATAAGATTATTTCAAAGGTTCTTGCCAACCAGCTTAGTCTGGTGTTGGAACATATTATTTCCAAATCTCATAACGCATTTATTCGTGGGAGACAAATTCTTGATTCAATACTCATTGCAAATGAGTGCTTGGACCACAGATTATGGGAGGGAGGTTCAAGTGTTCTCTGCAAGCTTGACATGGAGAAGGCATATGATCATGTGAACTAGGAATTCCTCTACTTGCTTGAGAGGTGTGACTTTGGGGATAGGTGGATTTCATGGATGCGTCATTGTATTTCAGCCACCCAGTTCTCAGTTCTAGTTAACGGCACACCTAATGGTATTTTTGATAGTTCGCAGGGATTGCGGCAGGGAGATCCTCTATCTCCTATTCTAGTTGTTATAGTTATGGAGGCTTTAAGTAGGATGGTGCAGGTTGTTGTTGGGGGAGGGTTCTTATCTGGTTTTCAGGTGGGTAATGGGTTGATGGCCCTATTATCATCTTACACCTTCTTTTCGTAGATGATACTTTAGTCTTTTGTTAAGCGGATAATAGCCAAATCCAAACTCTACGGGCACTATTTTTTTGCTTTAAAGCAGTGTCAGGGCTTAAGGTGAACCTTGGCTAGTTTGAGATGGTTCCTGTGGGTGCGGTTTCTAATATCCTCAGTTTAGCAAGCCTTCTGGATTGTAAGGTGTCCTCTTTTCCAATGAAATATATGAGTCTTCCACTGGAAGCAACTTTCAAGAATAGAGCTAAATGGGATGGGGTGGTGGAGAAGATAGAGAAAATGTTGGTTGGTTGGAAAATGGTGTATTTATCAAAAGGGGGCCGCTTCACTCTTATTAAGAGTACTCTCACTAACCTCCCCGTCTATTTTTTATCTTTGTTTCCTACGCCTGTAGGGGTGGTGAATAGGATGGAGAAACTCTTTAGGGCGTTCTTATGGGAAGGTATGGGGGAGGAAAAGAAATTTCATCTGGTTAGATGGAAGATAGTTTGTGCCTCAGTTGTGAATGGGGGGTTAGGAGTGTGTAACTTGAGAACTTTTAATAAGCTCTATTGGGAAAATGTGGCTTTGGAGATATCACTTAGAGGGGGGGATCATTGTGGAAGGAAATTATTGATGCTAAATATGGTGTTGCTTGGGGTGGTTGGTGCTCCAACTAAGTGAGAGGGGGCTATGGTGTGGGTTTATGGAAGTTTACAAGGAAGGGGTGGCCATGCTTTGCAAATCAAATTTGCTTTGTTGTTGGTGAGGACAATCGAATTAGTTTTTGGTGGGAAGTGTGGTGTGGAGATCATGCATTGGAAATGGCTTTTCCGGCTCTATATCATATTGCAGTTAATAGGGAGGCTTCAATGGCGGATGTGCGGTTATTTTCTCATGGCTCGCACCAGTGGAATATTCTTTTTAATAGGAATTTTCATGATTGGGAATTATGTATTGTTTCAGGCTTTTTCAACCTACTATGTTCCACGGGGTCTCCTATAGCACAACGAGATAGATTGAAATGGAGGTCTAATAATCACAAGATATGTACAGTTAAGGCGCATTATAACATCTTGACAACACAAGATCATACTCCATTCCTTGGAAGAATATTTGGAGGTCTTGTGTGCCTTCTAAAGTAGCCTTCTTTGTTTGGAATGCCTCTCTTGGGAAGATCTTGACCACGGACAACTTGAGGAAGAGAGGATGTATAGTGATGGATTGGTGTTACATGTGTAAAAAGGATGGATAATCTGTGGACCATCTGTTATTGCATTGTGAGGTAACAAGAGTGTTGTGGGATGGGATCTTTCAAAGGGTTGATGTTGCTTGGGTTATGCCTATGAGGGTGGTGGATTTGTTGGGTTATTGAAGAAAGATGCAAGGTTGTCATCAAGTGGTAGCGGTATGGAAGATGATTCTGTTGTGCATCATGTGATTTATTGGGACGGAAAGGAATGCGCACTGCTTTGAAGATAAGGAATGCACAATGACCGAGTTGAAGAATTTTTTACTAATTTTAATGTGTTGGTTTTCCACTATTGTATGGCATGGGGACAATGTTCATGATTTCTTGTCTTTAATTTATCACTCTTAGAATGTATTTTGGTGTTCTTTTGTATACTTTCTGTGTACATGGGCTATGCCTATTTCATTCATATATATAATATTTATCTCTTACTTATCAAAAAAGAAAAAGAAAAAAAGAAAGGTGTTAGACCTGCCTTGCTATGGAAAGACTTCAACTGCTGATCTTGGAGTGCTTTTCCAGCATGATGTGTATGTTTTCCCTGATGATGTTTCAGTTACAGAGGGAAGAAAACGTGACCTTCTATTCTTTTGGTTATGCAGGGCAACTTATGATTATGAAAAGAAATTGTACAATGACCACCTCGAGTCACTTCAGGTGATGGACAAGAACTATATTACCATGGCCAGGGAACTGGAGAAACTTAGAGCAGAGTTATCAAATACTGCCAACATTGACCGAAGAGCTGGTATTTCTACCATTTAATTCTCTTTTTCATCTAGAGCTCTTTGTTTTCTTGAGTTTCGGATGGCTCGTCTTTTTTTTTTTTTTTCAAATAAAATATAATTGCAGGCGGTCCTTATGGTGGCACACCTGGAAAAAATGAAAACGAGGCTTCTGGGAATCCTGCCGGGCAAAGTGCTTATGAGGATGGCTATAATATTCCCCAGGTGTGTCATCCTTCACATGCTGGTTTTAACTTTTTGCTGTATTAGTTATGTTATAGTGCACACTCAGTGTATTATGCCTTAAACTTTTCACATTTAATTTGAAGGGGTGAGGACAACTATTTTCCAGCTTGTCATACAAAAAACGTGTATTAAATTATTCTTTATCTGTCTTCTAGACTCAATCTGTTAACCATTCCTCGAAAAAAAAAAAGAAAAAGAAATCTATCTGAAATTTGATATTGCATTGCTTTAAAGTTGCATGGGAAGTTATCATTCTTGGTACATTTTAGATGATGAACAATGATCACAGACACAAGAAGGCAAGTTGGGCAGTACTGAAATGGATTGGAAGAGAACTCACTTCTTCATAGATTGACCTTTTTAAGTTTTAGAACTGGATGCGAACCTTTTTGCTATTAATAGTAGATGGAAGTGAAAAATGTTGTTACTATTTGCATTGTGTACATAGGGACGTGGCCCTCCTCCTGTTGCTAGTGGTGGTGGCAGTGGTGGCGTTGCTACTGCTGCTTCTGGTGGCACTCCTACTTATGGTGGAGTTCAATCCGGGTCTGCTGCTGCACGGGCTGGCTATGATGCACTGAGAGGACCTGGTTATGATGCATCTGGAGGACCTGCTTATGATGCACGAAGGGGACCCAGTTACGATGGACAGAGGGGACCTGGATATGATATGCAGCGAGGACCCAATTATGATATACAGAGAGGAGCTACTTACGATGCACAGAAAGGAGTTACTTACGACGCCCAGAGACCTGGTTATGATACACAGAGAGGTCCTGGTTATGATGCATCCAGGGGTGCTGGCTATGATGCACAGTCCAGAGGTGCTGCTGGGCCTCACGGGCATGTGGCACCTACAAACAATGTGCCTTATGGGTCTGCGACGCCACCTACTCGTGGTGCAAACGCATACGAGGCACCGCCCCGAGGTGGAAATCCTGTGAGAAGATGAGTGTGATGCATTGCTACAACATTGACGGCGTTCATTGTGGCTCAGTTATATGTGATTGTTCACAGTTGTACCATTGATCCGCAAAATCTTTGCAATTTGCTGTCTCCTATGTATTCTCACTTTCTTAAAGACACCCAAGAGGGGCAAGAATCTAGTATCTTGCATTTTGCTGATTACTTATTTTGATCATTCTTAATGCTTTTTGCAGTGGTCATTATAGACGAGTTAAGGAAAAACATAGTCTACTACGATTCTCAAATTCCATGCTCCCGGTTGCTGGTCTTTTTAAACGAAAGTTGGACCGGAGAAAGTACTGCTATAACAACGAATTCAAACCAAATAACAAGAGGGACTAGAAACAGAGATGGAAGAAGAAGAAGAAGATGCACAATAAAGAGTAATGATAGGGTAGTAACCCTATCACTACCCTATTAAGATTCCACTTTCAATATCTATACTCCCCCGTAATTAATTCTTGTATATTTATATCTCAGTTATTGAGAAAACAAGGGAGTTTGGAGGGTTCTCAAACTTGTTTGGGAATGAGAAGAAGTGGGTCTCTCTCTGATTTTTTTTTTTTTCCTTAAAACCCTTCTAAACCAAAAAAATTTGGCATAGATGAGTTGACAAAAGTTTTATCGATTCGTTAAGTAGGTATTAAGGTCTCGTTTGGATACAGAAACATTCTCATTATCTTATCATTATAATTTTTTTAAATTTTTATATAAAATATAATAAACAATTTAACTTTTTCAAATTTTAAAATAATAATAATATTAAAAAATAACATTCTAATAATATTTTATTTAACTCATTTAAAAATATTTCATCTCATTTTATCTCATCTCAACATCGTTACTCCTTTCGATTTGAAAATAGAGATAAATAAATAGTCATATAATTTCCTTCGAGTTGAAAAGCACTTCAGCCCGACAGCCGGTGAGTCGGTGACATATGTTCAAACCATTGGGTCTCATTTCGTCAGAGAGTTCAAAGTTTTCGCTTTTCCCGGCTCTTTTTAAAAGATCCAGCGGAACCAGCAGACTAGAAACCAGAAGAAAGACGATACACTTCCACCTCTCGCCTCAGCCAATCCAACGGTCTTTAATCTTTCTCTTGTAGAACCCGATTTAGTTAGCCTTTTGATTGGTGCCGTTTAGCAGACGACAAATTTCCGGACAAAAGAGGAAATCAAGGTTTGTATGTTTGCTTTTTATCCACATTTTAGGGTTGACAGTGCTAATACTTTCTGACTGAGATTGATGGGAGCTATTTGGCTTAGCATGGCCCGTTTCATCTTCCTAAATTGCGTCGATTATGCTAATTTAATTATCATTTCTTTTTCAAAATATTTTGCGATCCTGTCATAATATTGTATTCCTGTATGATTCGCCGATCATTAATGTTTCTTTTGATTACTGATTCTATATGCCGGCTCGTTAACAAACTATTTTTTTTTTCAATTGTTCCACTAGCTTTGATCAGTTATTTCATTTTACTGGTAACTAGTTTTGAAACCCATGACATCGTCCTCTCCTCCGCCTTGTACTTAAAAGGGGAAGCAGGTACGAGCTCGGTGGTGTGATCAATCATTATACTTTCTGTGCTACGATATATGGTTCGTATTATGTTGTTTTGTCGAGTTCTACTTTTGAAGTGTTTGTGGATTTGGGATCTAATGTCACGATGTTACATAGTCCAAGGCCTGTTCAATCCAAAGAATGGAGACTGTAATAGCAACAGTCAGCGGCTACCATGGCTCGGAGCGGTTCAACCTCATAAAGCTGATATCCCATGCTGGCGCAAGTTATGTAGGTGCATTGTCAAGATCAACGACACACTTGGTGGGTTTTGATCTTTGGCTTTCATTTTTATCTGAATATGTTCCATGTCAACGCATTGCCATACTTGAAAATGAAAAAAATAATAAATTGAAGGGGAACTTTTTGAATTAAATAAATAAAAATGGAAAAACCAATGTCCAATATGGTGTCGTCTTTTTTTAATTGAGGATGTCGGTTTTACTTGGGTGGTTAGGTGTGTTGGAAATTTGAAGGAAAGAAGTATGATTTTGCTAAGAGGTTCAGTACGATAATTGTCAACCATCGATGGGTTGAAGAATGCATAAAGCAAGGAAAGCGTGTCCCTGAGCATCCTTATATCTTGCAAAGGTATGACCGAGTTCCTTTTCAGCTGCCATTATCAAAGAAAAATAAAAATAAAAACTACTTATATGCTAAATTCTCATCCTATTCCCATCTCAGGGTGGCATTTATCATCAACCAGAATGTGATAGTGCCATATCAATACAATAGAATGTGATTGAAATGTTGGTGTAGTATACCTCATGTTATTTTAGTAAAATAATTAGATAAATCCCGTAATACTTATCACCCATGAACTGCTGTTTGACATATACTAATGAAAATAGATATTACAGGAGACTCATGCTTTCAACGGTTTATTTGTATGCAGTGGTGAAGAAGTGGGACCGTTATTAATGGAAATCCCACTTGGTAATGTGGGTGTCTCAACAAAGAAACGTCGAGTGGTTACTGATGAAGGGAACGCTAGATACAACTCTGAAAAACAGACTATTGATTTGGAGTGTGGAGTTTCTGGTCTTGCAAAATGGACTCAACCTTGTTTGTTGAATAAGGTTAAGTATTAGGACTCTCCACATGATGCGTGATTTCTTCATGGTTCCCAGTGTAGTTGGCAATAAACACTGATTTGTCAATAATCATTTACTTTTTGATGATTTGGCTCTCAACTGTATTAGTTTTTGATGATTCAGCGATGAACCTTTATGTCTTCTTCTAAATGAATCGTTGAGTTTATTTTCTGATTCTTGAAAGTGCAATGATACATATTCTAAATCAATGAACAAAATGGTTAAAAAGACTTCGATATTGTGTTGGGAGAGGACGGCTATATTGATCAAATACATCTTAGGATTTGGTTGAATAAATGTTTTGAATTTGCATGCCATGTCTAGATCAAGGATCCATTTTTGTGCTCTGACTCTGAGCAGCATTCATAAGAACCTTCTTAAAATAATACATTCCTTGATTAGTTTGTTCAACATGCACTTAATCATTACATGCTGAGTCTAATCATATTGTGTACTTTATAAAAGTTTATCATGTCCCATATCATATTTCAAGTAGAACAATAGAATCTATTCTACTGAAAACAGAAATTATCAAATGTTTTCATCTTGGTGTGTACCAATATAACATCTGAGTTTCAGAGAACATTTGTTAGCTCATGGTGGCAACTTGTTTGGATATTAATCTCCATCAGGAGCTTGGAATTTTCTGCCAAGTTTTATAACTTAAATGATCTAAAAAGCTTATCTTCTTTTTGTATAAAATGGAATGTTTACATTGGCATGCTAAACCTCAGCAACTGAGCGGCCTGCTTAAGATGCGAGCCTTGCTTACATTGTATATTTTCTTGGTTATTTGAATTTAGTATTTCCGATTGCAGTTTGTATTTTTTGTCATTTCCCCGAAAACCATTGTTCTAAATTAGTCGCACTAGCTTCCTTCTTTGCTTTATGGGTTCATATGTAATTCCTTTGGTCACATCTAAATTAATCTTTTTAATCAACTGCTTTCACAAAAAAAGCATTAACTGTTTCTTCTGTTGTACTGAGAAATTACCTGTTTCCCCCCTTGAAAAGCATGAGGCGTCCAGTTCCCATCCATTAAAGCATCCAGATATAGAGAACAGAAAGATATTTAATGGTAAAGGAAGCATTATTTCTTCTGAACCTTCTTGTAAAGGAAGGAGGCTTGTGAAAAGGAATATTTGTACAGATATGTTGGAGTCTGGCCACTTGGATTCAGACCAAGAGTGCTACCCAATTAGTGTTCATGACCCAGATAACAATATTTCAGCTACACCTAATTACTCGGATGGTACACAGAAAGCCAATATATTGAAAATTGGAGGAACATCTGATGATCAATTCCATAATCAAAGAGGAATTAGAAATGAAGGTTCAGAAGCTCCCAAGGATTCAAACTTATGTCTTAAGTTTGCATCAACTGCCTTGGATATAACTTCACGAGATGGGTGTACCGATGTTGAGGACTTAAACAAGGAGGTCAAGGATGAGAGCCAGATTGAACATGTGACCAGGCTACCAACATCAACCGAGTTATCATGCGTTATATGTTGGACAGATTTCAGTTCAACCAGGGGGGTTTTACCATGTGGACATCGATTTTGTTATTCATGCATCCAGAACTGGGCTGACCATATGGTATACATTGTCGTCTTGTTGATAGATGTCCAATATACTTACATTAATATCCTGTTCATATTTCCCGTGCTAAAATTATGATTCATAATTCAATGCTCAAAATATCCTCATCGTGCAATAGAGTGCTTTGAAAATAATTTCAAATAATTTCATTTCATTCTTCAATTTTAGAATGTTCAACTATCCACATTACTTAGGTAGTAAAAAGTCATTTACACATGCAAGCTTGTCATTCTCATCAGCGAACTTCATGTCCTTTTTCCATATGATCTAATATCTTCTAAAGATATGGTGTTTGGTTTTCCCTATAAATAAGAACAGTGGTCCAGTTCCCGGCCAGTGGCCCACCAACTCGAGTTGCTTGAATTATATGACATTTCAGTTTGATATCATTCAAGTTGAAGACATTTTAGATGAACAACATAGTGGAATGGCAGATTGTGAATGTATTGTAATGCCTGGGCAAATTTTATACCGTTTGATCTGAGAGAATTCAATTTTCTCAATAAGGTATCTGGATAAACTGGGGGAATTAGGGTAATTAAAAGGACTAGGGAAGGTATTAGGATTAGAGAATGTGATGGTTCAAACTGCCTGTTGGTCATTTTACGTATTTTCATTTATTCTGTTAAAAGGATTAGATCAATGTACTACTTTTAGCTCTTAATCTGAATTTCACTTTCACATTGCTCACAAGTTGGTGATCGTGTGTGTAGGCTTCAAGGAGGAAGATTTCAACCTGCCCTTTGTGCAAGGCGAGTTTTATTAGCATCACAAAGGTCGAGGATGCAGCCACCACTGATCAGAAAATATACTCCCAAACTATTCCATGTGCTTCTTCAGCCATGGATATTTTCATTCTCACTGATCAAGAAACACACAGATTTGGTGCTCAGGTATGCCTATTCTAGCAAACCAGTCTAGGTTTGGCATTATTTCTGAAAACTTGCTTCATTCTGACTGCTTGTTTTTAATAGGAGTTCAGTCATTTCTTACAATTAGAATCAGTAATCTGAAGATTGTTGAATTAACTTGATATTCCTATGCTGTATACATAACTAGGACGGTAATTATTCTAATAATAGCCTGGCCAGTGTTAAAGAACATAAGTTATTTTCTATATTGATATGAATTGTATTCTCTGTATTTTCTTTTACGGGCCTTGTATTCTTTTTCATTAAGACACTCATATGACCTTAAGGATCCATTATCTAGTGCAACAGTCAAAACTTGGGTTGTTGTGTGCAAGTGCATAGGTTCTATAGTTAGATTAAGCACTTAATACAAAAGAAAAGAGGTCGAAGGCTGTAACTAAGTCTTCCTTTTAGGTCCCTGCTTTGGCGGGACCAATGGTCCAACTCTAGGTAAAGCATTTTAGGAGAAAGAGAGGCTACATTTTTTAAACGGCGAACTTCACTTGGTAGTACAAAATATATTCTGAGGTCTGTACCATCCCAACGTGTGCATATGTAGCTTCATCCCATTCAGCCATTTGCCTTGCCATGGAGAGTTCCATTGACCATTACTAGTCATTAATTTCTATTACTCATTTGAAAATGGTACTTTGTGGACACAGTTTTCATCGAATGTTAAAGTTCTCATCTTCATATTTGAATGCTATGAGCCTATGAGATTAGATAAGCTATATTGACACGGGAACAAATATTTATCACACAATCACACCTATCAAGGTACCGTAAGAGGTTTGTATTTGTGTATTAGTAAATGTCCTAAAGTACCGGCCAATTGTAGCTTGGGCATGTGTTGGTTGAACATCAGTCAACATTTGATAGAGCAGATTTGATAGTTTTAAGGCTAACTATTTGTTTGTGCCATACAGTCCTCTCTCGCACATGTTTGTAGTGAATGTCGTTTCCGAGAACCTGAGGATCTCCTCATCAGCTGCCATCTTTGCCAGATGCGATGCATCCATTCCTACTGCCTAGACCCTCCCTTGTTACCATGGACTTGCATGCATTGCAAGGATCTCCAGATGCTCTACCATCACACCTACTGATGTTATATTAAAAAAGAAAATTACAAGGATGATCTCCAGATGATGCTATATCTTTGATCTTCAAGAACGAACTCAATTCTGAGACTAACGGTGTCCTTTGTTTCAATTAGTCTATTCGTATACGCAATTTGTTTCAATTATTAGAAACTGACAAAGATGATGGAAAGGAGCATTATATTTTGTAATGTTCTTAATTCAAATCTTTGATTAGGTGTTGGATGTGAATTTCTAGATTCGTTTAGAATAGAAGAAATCTAGTATGTCCAATGAAATGGAATCTGTGACCGAAAGTGTGCAATGTCAATTTTATTATAGCCCGAGATTTAAGTGATTAGTAGGAAGTTTTTTGAGTGGGGGTCCTTGTCGCGTTTAGCTTTCTGCTTTATAATACAAAGATACAGACCCATCCCGTCTTATGTTTTTGCTTTTAATGAACATGAGGAATCGTGACTGGGATCGATGTAGACAAGTTTTGCGTACACCTTTGTAAAATAGTGAGTTTTACTAAAATAAAATAACACTTTTTTAAAATGGAATTTACTTTTTTACAAAAATTTATACGTTATCTATTTGAGACTTGAGACTTTTTCCAAAAGCATGCACGTTTGTAATTTTATTGGACCTTTCCACTATTGTTTTATGTGGACGAGTTACGTACAGGCAGAGCTACGTAGTGGAAATGAATGGATTTCCTTTTCAGAAAAGAATTAACGAAAGCCGTAAAAAGAAAAAGCTCTCGTTGTCATGCCCAAACAACTGTCTCATCCGGACTGACTTTGCCCTCTTTTGCTACTGTTTAAAGTCGGGGAGTACTCGTGTTTAAAATAATAATAATAATAATCATCAGCCTATTATCTTCCATCTCTAAAATTCTGTTTGGATATAAATATGAGAAGAACATCTCAATCTAATTTTAATTAATAATTTTATTTTTATTTATAAATCATCTTAATTTATCTCATTTTCATCTATTTTTAATATAATTTATTACTATTTGATATTCTATCATTATTATTTTTATTAATATTCACATAATATCTAAAATATCTCACTATCTAAACGCAATAAACTATACTTATAAATATATATATATTTATATGCTTTGAGAACGTGAAACATCTCTTCTTGTAGCTTTACAGTTTTACAAAACTGCCTGAGTAATCTACAAACTATATACTATCTCCCTGATCCGTTCCCTAGCTACGTTGATCGTGGGAAAATAGATAAAAAATGGGAAAAAAACTCGATGTCTGGATACGAACATATATATATATATATATATATATATATAATGAAAACTTGAAAGCACGCACGCACGCTCTGGCTTAGCTAGCTAGCTTCATTAGAATGAATAGGTGAACAACAACTTAAGCAAAACTATGGCGTGAATATTGGTCAATATATAACAATATCTTAAAGCAATGGTTTTACAAAGGCTTGCAAGCAAGAGAGAAATGATCAGAATTATATATCACCTCTCGAATCCTCAACACTATCCAAATCGGGGAAGACAAATACACACCATATATACATATATGAGAGCGAGAGAGAGAGAGAGAGAGAGAGAGAGAGAGAGAGAGAGAGAGAGAGAGAGGAAAAATCCAGCTTGCGTCATCTCTTATGAACGGCAATGGTAATTAACATCTAAGAGAGAAATTTATAAGTAGTGCCAGATTTTTATTCCAATCACTGGACGCGCAGAGAATCGCTTAAAAGGCAAGAGTACTAGTCCTGGTCTTGGACGAATCTGCTATTTTCAGGGTCTTTTCAATAAGCTTCCGAGCCTTCCTGCTTCTTATTTCAATTCTCATGCTCTCACTCTTTTCGATCTTATCGTAAGGCTTCTTCATCTTCAAGGACCTTATTTTAGATTTCAAAGTCATCAACAGTCTTTCCAAGCCCATCATCACCATTGCTAAACCTGTGGAGAAGAGTTCGGACAACGTCAGTACTACACACTAGGGACATGTAATGATCTAAAGTGACAAAAACCCAAAATAGAAGATAATATATACATATATAGGAGGCGAGCATGAGATAAATACTAGTGTATATATATGCATCATGCATGCATGGCAAAAGAAAATACCTGAGAGCTGTGAAGAGCTGGTTGAACTTGAGGTAGATGGCAAATCAAGAAAGCAAACGCTAATTTGTTGACCCTAATGGATGGAACGCAAGGAAGACCGAACCATAGCTAGCTAGGATATATAATCGTTTAGAGGCAGTAGGTGAGGGAGAGCCGGCAAAACAAGTGAGACTTCTGATATATATGAATGTAAGGGATGGATATTGGACGTACGTCACAAACATAATATATTGAGATCTCGGAAGGAATTAAGGAAGACCACGCAATACATATAAGGTCATGACCTACCTTTTCATGCCCCTGGCCTCTAACTTCTACTGGAAAAAAGAAAAAAAGAAAAAAAAAAAAAAGAAAGGTGCTTATAAAATCCGTGAAAATTAAGATCCCTACTTTTGCTTTGCTGCTTAATTTTATTTAATTATTTTAATAAATAAAGGCAGTTGGGTGCATTGCGATAGAATGACAGAGATGATGAGTGGAGGAGAAGCAGAAGCAGCATGAATCATATTATTATATATAATTTGTGGACGAGAACTCAACTTTGGAGATATAGCGATATATATGCGTCCAAATGGGTTTGTATTGCAGGGCGCATGGAATTAGTACGATGGCAATGCCCATGCCATATATGATCCACTATATTTATTTATAGAGAAAATATATTTACAATTATACAATTACTGCATAATTGTTTTGAAAAAAATAAATAAAATATATAATCTACGTGAAAAAATTAATTTTTTAATAGTAAATTTTATTTTTTTTTATATAGCATTTACGCACTTTATGATTGTACGTAGAATTACTCGTTTTAAATTATTATCTCATCCATTCATATTTAAAACCCAATGCACTTTCATTCTTAATGAATGAAGAAACTAATTTTGCAGTTGGAATATTGCTTTTCTCTCAATCGATTAATTTTATGATAATGATTAATGGGAAATTAAGTGATTTTTTATTATTGCCTTAAAAAAAACATTAATGTGTATATATGTTAATGAGAGTGCCACGTACCCTAATATAAAAACATTAATGTAATATGGTAGTTCTACTAATGTGTTGGGCCTCAAGCCTGGACAAGAACCTCTTTTATGTTATTAATAGTTGCTCTAGCTTGGGACCTTTTTGTAGTTTGTAGAAGCCCAACCTCTAAATCTGGTAGTATTGAGGCCAGGCCCACTGGTGGGTTGAATGTTGTGGTGATCACTGACCAAGGTGAACTGAATAGGCTTTTAATTAATTAATGTGCGGGTGTTGGAAATTAAAAGAAAATATTCTCGACTTCTCTCCGGCCAACTCCTACACTCTACTTACCCCTTTGTCACAAGTCCACGAACAGAGTACATGGCGCCATGGGCCAGATAATTTCATTAGCTATTTCCTTTATTTTAATTCAGTACTTTTATTTGGACTAGAGTATGGTAAGTGGGCTTGGATCCGGAGAAATCAATTTGTTTAATTTTTACAGAAAAGATGAATTAAAATTAAAATTAAAAAATTAAATAAAATATTGTTAAAATATATTTTTTTAATATTATTTTTATTTAAAAATTTAAAAAATTTATTTTATTTTGTATAAGAATTTGAAAAAATTATAATGATTAGATTAAATGAGATGAGTTGAGATGAACTGTGAAAACAAACAAGACATTAAGTGGAATTTAAATTCATCTCCTATTCGGCCACTCCCATGTGTGTGTATATATATATATTATACATATATAAAGTGGGTCTACACCCACTACTGGGGGCTCCCGCTAGTATATTTGAAGGTTTTTATTTTTTATTTTTTTTCACATGATTTTTTAACACTTTTAAATATTTAAAAAAAATTCATAATATTATTAAAAAATACTTTCTTCATCACTAAGTACAAAAAAATACTAAAAAAAAAAAAAAAATTATAGCAGGAGCTCCAACCGGATGCCTAGCTTTTTCCACATATATACATGGGCAATGAATGTCACATAATATGTAACATGAGTATCATGTATGATGAGAGTTTGATGAGATCTCTAAAAAAAAAAAATGATAAGAGAGCTCCGTCCATCATCATATTCCTACTTTAAAAAATTTATTTAAAAAACTAAAACTAAATAAGGTTGGAGTGCGCATGAATTAAGCCAATATGCAAAGCTTGCACGTTACACTCTAGCTTCTTGTCAATATTGGTACAAAGTTGAAAAAGAAAATTAAGAGAATAGATACAAAAAAAACCTCAAGTACTTTTTGCCAATCATATATATATGCAAATGGTTTACTGATTTTATATATCATCAGCCAGCATTATTATATATATATATATAGATATAATTGAATTATTATCAAATTAATTTCATGATACACAAAGCCAAAGGGGATTTAATTTACGTGAAAACGTTTTCGTCACTTCTTTTTGAGTACAGAATCCAAGAGAGATATAAAAATGAGATTTGATGTAACACCCAATTAGCAGTATATATATCATATTTTAACCGAGTTTTCGAATCCAATGCGTTGTCAAAGATTCTTCTGCAGCCTGATTTTTTTTTTTTTTTTTTGCTAATCAGATTACCCCACAGGAGTTTTTCTCATCACAAAATGCATGGTAATTTAGATCAAAACCATATATTATATATGAGTCGTGCTGCGAGGGGGTGTAACACGGGGATGGGTTTCGATAGGGTTAAATGTTTTTTTTTTT
>QEOT01122673.1:12936-33100 GCA_003123785.1 Pterocarya stenoptera | reverse complement strand
TGACCCCTAGAGATTGTTTGCATTCAAGGGGATTTGAACCTTGGACTTTGGGGGAGCATACTCCCAAACCCAAGGCCTTTATTGATTGTTTTAATGGTGGATCTTCTTTTTTGTTTTTTTCAAAAAAAGTGCATAGAACTTGTACATTCTAGGATTGCTAATATCATTTATCTTAATCTATTTGGTTTCATTTCAATTGAAACCAACATTTTTCTTTTGAAATAAAATGTACGAAGGGAGAATCCATCATATTATATAAGAAAACCATTTTTTTTCTTTCAACAAGATCTGCTGTAAATGAGGTTTTTACATTCTGACCCTTTCATCATGACTAAAATGTATTCATCCATACATAATTAAAAAGATTTACCAAAAATTAAAAAATCAATTGGTGATTGCTAGCCAATACCACGGACCAGGTCGTGCACAAGGCGTATTGCGCTAGGAAAGCAGATGATTGTTTGGGACAAGCCCATCCCATCTGTGAACTAGTGAGTTCTCGCCAGTCTTTCATATTCCTCTTCTTGTGCTGTTTCACCTTTCCAAAAATTGAGGAGTCTCTATGATTTCTCGCTTACGTGGTAAAAAGGGGAGGGGGCTTTCGTGTGAAGGTTACTTTTTAGCTTCTATGCCAGGTCATGATGTCTATGGCTGCTGGCGTTTCATATTCGCCTTTCTTCATTCTTCTCTTTGCTCATTTTTTTCCTTGCACCTTTCTTGCCCATGCTTCCTTTCTCGTTCTTGTCCATTCTGTCTTCTTCGCCATTTCGCTTCTTTTTCCTTCTAGTTTTCATGATTGAACACGATGATAGCTCTGTACAACCTTTTGATGTCCCGGAGGGAACAACCTTCGACAGGCATGGGTGGCGTTCAGCCCTTCGAGAGAAACATCTTCCCGCGATTCAGGAGGAATTTTGCATCCCTACGGAGGTGGTGATGGAGGGTCCCCCATCGGGGTACTGTGATGACGAAGGTTTTGTAGGCAAGGTTACTCTGACCACGTCCCTGCTGTCCCATGGGTTGAGACTTCCCCTTTGTTGCCCCCTTCGCGACATCTTGGATTTACTCATTATAGCGCCTGCTCAACTCCACCCTTTTGCATTAAGGGCTTATCTTTGTGCTTGCATTATTTTTCACATGGTCTTGGAGACCTCTTGCGGATCTTTATCCTGACTTGATCGCTCGGGAGTTTTTGGCTTTTTACTACCTGAGGCCAGCCACCAAGGGCAATGTTGCCAGCTTTCACAAGAAAGATAAAGGGCAAACTTTAGCCTAATTTGAAATTCGGTATTCTAACGCCAAAGCTAGGACAACCAAGTTTTTCTTTATCTCTGGCCAGGGCTGGGACATTCCCTCCCAATAAGTTCCTCTATGAGATTTCCTAGTTAGGGCGATCTGGCATCCTCTTCCTGAAGAGAAGAGTTTGTGGGCAACCATACCGCCTTTGTCATGTCGAGAGCTGTCCCGAATTGAGATTGTCTGTTCTTGGGCTGCGACCCACCCTAAAGACTTGTGGACTGATTTTTTGCTGACGCCTGGTTATATTGACCATTTTTTGATGTCCCCCAACCGTTCCCATGTTCAGGGGCGTTCGTTCATGATTTTAGATATAATTCCTGCTCCTTTACGAAAACCCTCCGAGAAAAATAAGGAGGATAGCCACTCCGAGCAAGGAAAGAAAGAGAAGAAAAAGAAGATATCTGAGAAGAAAGAATGTGAAGAGAAGAGGGAAGTTAGGAGTAAGAAAAAGAATGATGATAAAACTCAAGAGAAAAAGAGCTCGCTTTGAAGGCTCTCCTCCCTCATCGCCTCCACAGAAAAGGACTTTGGCGTCCTCGGAGGGTGCCCGTGTCCAGATGCCCATGCCACTAGCTGCAACCTTGCTTCCCGTGTCCTTGCCTTTGGAAGCTTTGGCGCCTTTGGAGGGCGCCCAGACTCAGACGCCTATGCAGTTAGCAACCGCTGCACTCCCTGTGCTATAGTTGGAGGAAACAGTTGCCCCCTATGGGGCGGTCAGGCCAACCGCCCACCCCGCCAGTTATTGGTGCACTTCCATTACCTTGTGGCTCCTCTGTGCAGCCACATTCTTCTGGCCTGAGAGATGCTGAAAGTTTGGCCAGCATGACCCTCTTTGATTTGGTTGCCACTTTTCAGGTTGAACCCCCTGGCCAGCACGCCCACTGGCAGCCACCCTTATATTTGAATTTCCAGTTGTTGAAGATCAGGTGAGGGGAGGCGAGCTGGATGCTGAGGTTGTGGTAGCCCTTAATTTGGATGTTGTCACGGGCGCAGGGGTTTGTGAAAACTTGGCCGTCAGGGATGCTGATGAGGGCGGCGATGTTGGGCGTACGTCCTCTTGCTGTGTGGACGCCTTCATCAAGGTGGGGGCAACACAACCCGCCGTAGAGACCCGCCTGCAACTATTTCTAGGGGAAGCATCCCTTCGTTGGTTGGTAGCGGCGAAGGCCTTTCTTTTCCTCCCCTCTGTACTCGATCCTTTGGGGGGGACACCGACTCCCTCCTTGAAGAGGAATGAGGCAATTTTTTGCTAGAAGATATTCGCCTAATCGAGGCTGACTTGGCCTACGCCAAGTCCCCTCTTCCATCCCTACTTCTCGGGGGTCTACCAGAGAGGGTGGCGGATTCAACCGTAAGGCTTGCAGAGGCTTCCTTGCTTGGGGTTGGTGGTGATGCCAGTGATGGTGCCTCCTCTACTTCTGCCAATGCCCAAGCTGAAGCCATCGCTCAGATGGCTAACCATTTAAAGGATTGGTTTTCTGAGGTACCAAGCGGCTTGTTTTTCTTCTTGTTGTGCTTCCACATAGTTTCTTACTTGGGTTGTTTCATTTTCTCTTGTAGGGCATTAATGATCTGGCGGCGTGGATCGTGCCCGCCTAGAGGAGGAGGTCAAGGAGCGGCAAAAGTTGTGCTACGTCGCCAAGCATGCCTCCGAGAAGTGGCGGTTTGACAGGGCTGAGCTAGACGCCTTGTTGGAGAAGAAGAAGGAGCTCGAAATACTGCTAGAGTAGTCAGAGGGTTACTCCCATTCGTTGCAAGACGACTTGGAGATTTGTGAGGCAGAAGTCCTTCAGCTCTGCGAAACTGCGCGCCTTGCCCAAGAGGCGAAATTTAGGGATGACTTCGCCTTGGAGCTCCTCCAGTCTTAAAGGGACTTGGCGAGGTTCCAACTTTCTGAGGCTCAGGAAGGCTTTGAAGCCGAGTTGGCCCGCCTTAACTCTGAGTTTCTCGCCTGTAGCCAGGACTTAGACTCGACCTGCGAAGCGTTGACTCGCTCGTAAAAGCAAGGTCATGAGTTATCACAGCAGCTGGCGACCTCCTCAGAGAAAACTCGCCTCACTACCGTGAAGGAATTGGATCGTGACGAAGCTCTTCAGCTTTTTTGTTGGAATGCCTTCAAAAATAAAAGTCCTAGCCATGATTTTGTAGAAATCACAAAAAATGTACTCCATTACGTTGGGGGCCTTCCATTGGCCTTATCGGTGCTAGGCTCGGATCTATATGGTAGGGACATTCATTATTGGAGAAGTGCTTTAGAAAAGTACAAAAAAATTCCTCCCAAAGATATTCTTAAAAAGCTTAGAATAAGTTATGATGGCTTGGATGAAAGCGAGAAGAGTATTTTCTTGGATATCACATGTTTCTTTACAGGCGAGGAAGAAGAATATGTTACTAAAGTACTTGATAGTTATGGTTTATTTCCTAACTGTGGTATCAAAGTACTAGTGGATAAGTCTCTCATTACCATTAAGTGTGGCAGATTAATTATGCATGACTTACTCAAATATATGGGTAAATAAATTGTTTGTTAAGAATCACCCGAAGAACCCGAGAAACGTAGTAGGTTATGGTTTCATGAAGACGTTCGTCATGTACTTGAAGAAACCAAGGTAAGAGTTGCATAAAAAAACACATTTCATCTTTTGATTGTAAAATTGCAAAGAAGTGTATTTTGCAATTGAATTAAGCCATATACACACTTTGAAGCGTCTTTCATGTTTGCAAGAAAGCAACTATACTCAAACTGGTTGATAAATGAGTTGTAGATTTCTTTGGCCAGACTTGTCTTACCAACTCCATCAATTCCATAGATCCCTATTATGCGTATTAGAAGCTTTTCATGGACGTCTTGCACTCTAGACTTCATTCCGACTGGATGCTTGGCAGTGTCATTTAAATATTTATGCTTTAATAATCTTGAAACCTCTTGAACAATTTCTTGAATAAATTCAAGTTCATTCCTAGCAATTCAAAAAGGAAAAAAAAAAAAAGAAAAAGAAAAAAAGGGGAGTTTTTAGACTTTGCACAATAAAGAAACAAAAGAAGATGAGATCTAATAGATGTTTTAGTCACAAAAAGATTTCATAAAAATAAATCAACAAATTGGCGTAGTTTGATATAGTACGTCAGATTGTAAAGTTATATATGACAATGATCTATTTAAAGTAAATCAATGTAGTGCATGAAGCTATGACAGTTTGTGAATTTATTTTTAGCAATGATATATCTACATAAACTCACAATCTTTTTATCTTGTAACATATGACAATGATCTATTTAATTAACCTTTTTGAGTTCCATTCTCAAATTTGGTTTGTCTTGTTAAGAAGCAGGGGTCTTCGGAGTTTTGAGTTTCTGAATTTAGAAATCCACACACACATACATATATATATATATACATTTGTATACTCATACATACATACATATACAAATATCATAAAGGTATATTACAATCAGTTTTTTTTTTTTTTTTTTAAAGGCATAAGAGTAGAAGTAAAATTATACCCATTTCCAAAAGTGAACCCAGACAAATCGGCCACTTATGTAAGGGCTGCTTTCCACCTCTGCACTTTGTCTCGTTCTCTATATTAAGTAGCAATCAGTCATAAAAAAAGTACTTCTCTGATGGCCTTGCAAGCTGCCTCTTCCTCTTTCTATTGCCCTTTTCCTGATGCGTGGAAATATGATGTATTCTTAAATTTCAGAGGTGAAGATATTCGTCAAAGTTTCACTGCCCATCTGTATGATGCGTTGCTTCGAAAGAATATAAACGATGACAAGCTTCAAAGAGGGGAGGAAATCTCACAAGAACTTCTCAAAGCTATTGAAAGCTCTAATATTTCAATTGTGATACTCTCAAAAAATTATGCATCATCTTGCTTGGATGAGTTGGTGAAGATCTTGAGTGTAAAACAAAAAAGCAACAAAAGGTTCTATCAATATTTTACGAGGTAAATCCAACAGAAGTACGACATTAATAGGAAATATCGAAAAAGCATTGGATAAACTTTGCATTTAGGTAGTAAGATATTTTTAAGTATTATGTGAATAATAGTAAAAAAATAATGATAGAATATTAAATAATAATAAATAATAGTAAAAAGTAGATTAAAAATAATAATAAAATAATAAATATCAATGAGATATTTTGAAAATATCTACAATATTTTGAGTACCCAAAACAATTATGTTGACTCGGAAGTTATAAGCCGCGTTGGATTCATTGTTAGGTTTGGATGTTGAGATAAGATGAAAATTTTTGAAAATTTTGTGAATAGTGTTAAGATGAAAGTTTAAAATATTATTTTTTAATATTATTATTGTTTTGGGATTTGAAAAAGTTGAATTTTAATTTAAAAAAATTGAATTGTTTATTATATTTTATATGGGAATTTAAAAAAAATGTAATGATGAGATGAGATGAGATAAAGATGAGATTTCTCATCTTTGCCCCCAAACATAATCCAAGAAAAGCATACGCGGCTTAGGAAAAGCATACGCATTTGTTAAATTCAGATGTGTTTATCGGCAACTTCTTACGTACGGTTCCTTTCGTTGATTGACTTGATTAACTTCCTTTTTTTCACAAGAAGAAGAAATTGGGTTGAAGTCGAAACAGCCTGGTTTGGTTAGGAAGTTCATCTCATTTTATCTTATATGTATAATTATTATAATTTTTTTAAATTCTCACACAAAATATAATAAATAATTCAATTTTTTCAGATTCTAAAACTAAAATACTATTAAAAAATTATATTTTAATAATATTTTATTCAATTTTTAACTTTCTTCTCATCTGTGTAACCAAACGAGACATAATAATTGCCTTGTAGAAAATAAGGTCTAGTAGTCTTGTGGAAAAATATGCCCTCCAATCTATTAGCTCGGCTTGTGGAAAATAAGGGGAGATTTGAATAGTAAATTGAGTTGAGATGAGGTGAAATAAGAGTTGAAAGTTAAATAAAATAATATTAGAATATAATTTTTTAATATAATTTTTATTTTTAGATTTGAAAAAAGTTAATTGTTTATTATATTTTGTTTGAAAATTTATAAAATTTATAATAATTAGATGTGCTAAGTTAGAATTAATTCTGAATCCAAAAAGTGCCGCCTTCCACTCTTTGCATCCTTTGATTAAGAACTGGTATAGATCTCTCTTTATAAATGGCATACATATGAAGGGTAGAAATCAAGCAATAGAGAAAGCAAAAGATATATCCAGTGAGAGATAGATGTTTCTCTGTAATGAGATTGTGAAGTTTGGATGTATTAGGGCTTTAGATTTGAATAATTTCCGTGTATGTATGGAAACTTTTAATGGTGCGGTGCATGAGATCGAGGTTTATTCTGCAGGAGTGGATCTGAAGGATCCTACCTTGGAAAGGTTACCCAACATAAAAAAAAATAAAAAATAAAAAAGATTTTTACTCGATCTTTTCATTAGTGAATTTATTTGAGACTATCTCTGCCAGTGGATGAAATTAAGTTTTGTTCAAACTGAACCACTTAAATCTTGGTGTTTTGTGTGATTGCTAGAATTTATTTTATCATTTTCTTCTTCTTAGCCATCCTAAAATATCCATTCTTCACGACACCTTCAATTGAGATAAATTACACATTATCCTCTTCTTGGCAACTTCGAAGAAAGACGAAGAATTTCTTGGCAACTTCCTTGCAATACCTCTCATTGAGATAAATAATAATTAAATTGCATATGATCCTTTTTTGGCAACTTCCATGAGAGATGAGTTTCTTGACAACTTCCTCGCTGTACCTTTCACATAATAAATAGTACTTATGTGATTCTATAACAATAAATTGTGCTATAATTATAAGATTATCAAACAGTGGATTATCCAATTCAGTAAGCAATTGAAGTGGATCTAAATAACAGATATCATGTTGTTTGAGTGTTCTTTTAGATAAACCATCTAACCCCCTGAACTTCTTTTCAAATGATGGACCTTCTGTGGGCAAAGCAGCCATTAATGGAGGCCTAAACACTAATTAATTACAGACTCTAGATAAATTCAAAGTATTTTACATTCAACAAATCACAAATTCAAACTAAAGATGATATCTATCATCTTAGACACCTAATCCTAACCAACCTCTTGAAATTTGCATTTTTAAGGATACATTTTGGATTGAACTACGGCTTGTACTCAGAAATTTATCTAGGCTCCATCAATTTGCTGAATTGTGTTCATGATATCTGGTATGGTGCGTTTGTTCTAATTCTACTTTTTTGTGCAAAAATAGTTACTATAACTACTGATCAGATTGGTGAAACAATGCCTTGCCGCATTACAAACTACATAGGAGCAATTCTTTCTTTCTTTCTTTTCAAAACCGGCTCAATTTCCTTTACCTCTTCATTATTTTCAAAGCTCAAGCTGATCACTTTCCACTGTAAAAGAAGGTCAAGAGTCGTTTGTTCAAACAGACACTTGCCAATTGGTCCTTTCTAACCCTATGGCCTACACCATTTGGTCCTTGCTCTTCATCATTATTTGTCATTATGCAGCTTCAAGGATGCCAATGCATTTAACAGATTGGACCAGAATTTCAGAGGAAGAGTCCCTTCCAAATACTTGAATTTGAGAAAATAGACTACTCCACACACACACACACACACACACACACACATGCTTGATACGTTTTTTGATCTTTTACTTATTGTCTGCATATGCTCATTGTGGGAGCCTCTAGCAAGCATGCATACACGGTAACGGATCGAGTGCTCCAACTTCAGCCACTTACAATGATATTTGGAGCTGTTTTTCTAATAATTATTCTGTGTAATTTTGGCTCCTAGTGAAAGAGTTTGTGCTGGAATTTGTCATTAATGCAGAAGATTTGATTCTATTGCAACAAACGATTCTCAATCTTGAAATGTTTCGATGCAGGTTTATGAGCAACACACACACACACACACACACTTTCTATGCAGTTAAATGCAGGATTATTCATTGTTAATGCAGGGAATATGTACACCTATATATATAATTAAATACACAAGATAGATACTCTTCTTGGCAACTTCGTATTATAGCTGGTGGCATGCAATATCCCTATATAATATTCTTGAGTGAGGACACAAAAAATTAAAACATAAAATAATCTCAAATTAACTGACCGAATGAGGTGGTTTAAATTTGAATAAAGATAAACACATTATGTGAATTATACAGCACTTTTAGACAGTGAAACATCCCAATTGATGGCATATGTGGGTGTTGCTTGGATTTTTCTAGCTGAACAGAGGATTAACAGCAAATATCACATTTGAGTGTTCTCTTCGATAAATTATCAAACCTCCTTAACCTCTTTATAAATAACTATAAGAAAATTACTTATATGTGGTCAATTATTTTTTTATTAAAATAATTATTTTCTATTTAAATAAATTTATTTTGATCGCAAATAACCGGTTATATGCTATTTTTATTGTGACATTTGGCAGACAAGTACTACCTAACTGCCGCTTCCTATTTTGCATTTCAAATTGTGATATAATATCCATATTCTCGCTTCACCATGCTCAAGCCTTGATAACTATACCGCGTTTTGGCGCGCTTTTTTTTTTTTTTTTTAATATTATTTATTTGATTGTGACATTTGATCTAACTACCTAGATTAAGTGCAATGGCAATTATTAAATAGTGAATGTTCTTTTTTATTAGGGCGGTTTAGATAGTAAGATAAGATGAGATGGTTTTAAATGAAAATTGAAAATTTAATAAAATATTGTTAGAATATTATTTTTTAATATTATTATTGTTTTAAAATTTTAAAAAGTTGGATTGTTTATTATATTTTACGTGAAAATTTAAAAAAGTTATAATAATGAGATGAAATCATTTATGTATCCAATGGGACCTTACAGTAGTGATGGAGATCCAATAAGGACCATTTGTAATGCCACTAGGAGGGCTAGGCGCGCTGAGACTAGGAGGGTTGCATTGGGTTGCATGCATGGCTCGAGTCCAAGACAAGTGCAACTAGAGGAATTTCAAGTGTTGGCCAATTCCTTGATTTTAGGGATTGGATGACAAGATGACAAATCCCTTAATTTTAGGAAGGTGGGCTTTAATTTAGAGATTTATCTATTATCATTTGTTTAAGTTATCTCCTAGTTTATTTTCTTTAGTTTAGGCATTTGATAAGATTATTTCCTTAAACTTAGGAGTTTGATTTGTTTTGGATTAGGATTTCAAAAAAAGTTTGATTTGTTTTGGGATTAGGATTTCCAAACAAAACTACTATTTATTTGAGTTTTTGGCTTGTAATTCATCATTATGTTATTTTGAATGTGAGAATTTTCTCTTCCAATCTTTTATGAATTGAGTGATAGCCCAAGTTAGTTTTAATTTTCATCAACCAACCCATTGGGATCTTTGTGTTGCCTTGAGGCAATCCTAGATTTAATCACCCCAACACGCCATAAACACTTGAGTGAGAGTGAGGCTTTCATCATTGGTGCTTTCGTTGAGAGTGTCCAACCCAAGGAGAGGAAGCCATGGCCAAACGACAACCAACTCATAGGGAGCGGATTGAGAACCTTGAAGCCACTTTGGATGCACAACAAACCGCCACCAATGAGAAAGGCTTGGAAGGATAGAGGAGGTGTTCCACCAATTGGTGGATCAAAGAAGGAATGGAGAGAGGAGGCCATAGGAGGAGAGCCCATAGTCCGGAGGGTTCCATTGGATCTAAAAGAAGCCAACGCCGAGAGAGGAAGGTTGACTCAGATTCATCTCCTCAAGATTCCTCAAACACTCATGAGGAATCAACTGGGGAAAGTGAAGGAGAAGGAGGGAACCGTGATGAGAGGAGAGGAGCACGTAGGGGGGAAGTTCTCAAGCCAAAGATGGACTTTCCAAAGTTCAATGGTGATGGCCGTAGCACGTGGGTTAGTAGAGTCGAGCAATACTTTGAGCACAATCACATGGAGGGCCATGCAAAAGTGTCCTATGCCGCCTAGTTCCTTGAGGGGGAGGTCAACCAATGGTGGCAATGGATGAGGAAGACGTATGTGGCTCAAAGGAGCGAGTTGAAATGGAGGAAGTTTGTTAAGGAGCTTTTGAGGAGGTTTGGTCCAACCGAGTATATGGACTACTATGAGACTCTCTCAAAGATCAAGCAAACCGGATCTTTAAGAGATTATCAAAGGGAGTTCGAATACTTGTCCACTAGAGCACATAGGTGGTCAGAGAAGGCCCTCATTGGGACCTTTGTAGGCGGCTTGAAGAGTGAGTTGGCGGCGAAAGTGAAGCTTAAGAAATCAAAGACCTTGATGCAAGCTTTGGAGGTTGCACGGATCAAGGAAGATCAACTTCAAGATTTGAAGAAGAGTAGCCGGTTGGAGGTGAGAAAACCACCCCCAATGGTTTTCAAGTTTGATGCAAACCAAACTTTTAGCAAGGACTTCTCACCGGGAGGTCCTAGTGGAGGTGCATCAAGTGGAACCAAAGCATTACTCGTGGGGGTAAAGAGGCTACCTTGGGAAGAGATGCAACGACGAAGAGAGAAGTGGCTTTGTTTCAATTGCAATGAGAGGTTCACAATGGGCCACAGATGCAAAGCCAAGCAAAATTTGCTCATAGAGATGGAGTCGGAGGAAGAGGAAGACATATGGGAGGAAGAGCAAGGGCGAGAAAAGCAAGAACGAGATGAAGCTGTGCAGGGAGATCCTCAAATTTCTATCCATGCATTGACAGGTGTTGTGGGGTCTAGAACAATGAGAAAACAAGAACACATTGACAAGATGGAGGTAGCGGTTCTTATGGATAATGGTTCGTCTCTAAACTTCATCAATTCTAAAGTGGCCTAGAGCTTGAGGTTGCCTATGACTTTTATCACTCCATTTGAGGTTAAGGTAGCTAGTGGCGAGAAATTGATGTGTAGGGAAGTATATAAAAATGTATGTTTGAAAACACAAGATCTTGAGATTGTGGTAGACTTGTATTCTTTACCTATTGTTGGGTTGGATGTTGTGTTTGGTGTGCAATGGTTAGAGGAGGTAGGGAAGATAGTGTCGGATTACACAAAAATGACTATGGAGTTTATGATGGGAGTAAATGGGTGACCATGAGAATGAATGGAAGAGGAGGATCCAAGGCTGTGGGGCCTAATGAGATGGAAAAAATCTTGAGGCGTGGGGGGCAATGTTTTGCTATCACATTGGCCTCCCAACCGAGAGGCTTGAGTGATGGGTGTGAAGTGGAAGATGGGGGCTTAGAGAGGGAGTTAGGTGTCGAAGTTCCTAATAGCTTGAGGGAGTATGTGAGGAAGGGTGGCCAAGTGGCAACCGAAGCCTTGGTTCAATGGAGGGGGCTCCTAACCGAAGATGCTACATGGGAGAGTGTTCAGGTTTTGAAGGATCAATTCCTAGATTTGAACCTTGAGGACAAGGTCAGTCTTGAAAGGGGGAGGATTGATGGAGATCCAATAAGGGCCATTCATAATGCCACTAGGAGGGCTAGGCGCGCCGAGGCTAGGAGGGTTGCATTAGGTTGCATGCATGGCTCGGGTGGTGAGGTGATGAGCATCCAAGACAAGTGCAACTAGAGGAGTCTCAAGTGTTGGCCAATTCCTTGATTTTAGGGATTGGATAACAAGATGACAAATCCCTTTATTTTAGGGAAGTGGGCTTTAATTTAGAGATTTATCTATTATCATTTGTTTAAGTTATCTCCTAGTTTATTTCCTTTAGTTTAGGCATTTGATAAGATTGTTTCCTTAAACTTAGGAGTTTGATTTGTTTTGGGATTATGATTTCGAAAGAGGTTTGATTTGTTTTGGGATTAGGATTTCAAAAAAAAACTACTATTTATTTGGGTTTTGGCTTGTAATTCATCATTATGCTATTTTGAATGAATGAGAATTTTCTCTTCCAATCTTTCAAGAAATGAGTGCTAACTCGAGTTAGTCTTAATTTTCACCAACCAACCCATTGGGATCTTTGTGTTGCCTTGAGGTAACCCTAGATTCAATCACCCAACTCACCACAAACACTTGAGTGAGAGTGAGGCTTCCATCAAGTAGGTGGGAGCCGGTAAATGTCCTTTTCGACTATAAGACAATCGAATGGACAATGGCCAAACCCAAATTAACCAATTAAATAGTGTCAAAGAAAATAAATGGTCATCCAAGATATTCGTTGCTAGTTTCCACTACAAGAAAAGCCCCATTGACTTGTGGAGTCAAATACATCTTCAAAATTTATTTTTAAAGAGAAACCAGGCAGGCCGATGAAGGTACCTGGAAACTCCCCCGCAAGAAGATGGGCCGCTTGGCTTGATAAAATTTGAGTACACTCGCAAGAAGACGGATCTATAGAATCGATAAGCCGAGTCCTTATAGTCCCAAGAAGACGAGTCCCGAGACTCGCTATGGGGTAAGGTTCCAAGTTTCCGGACTCGGCACCGATCCCCTGTACAAAAAAGTAGAGTCCTTACACTCACAAGCAGACGGGTCCCTTGACTCGATAAAAGCCGAGTTCACTCACAAGAAGACGAGTTTCTAGACTCGATAAGATATGTCCTTACACACGCAGAAAGACAAGTCCCTAGACTCAATAAGCCGAGTCCTTATAGTTGCAAGAAGACGAGTTCCTAGACTTGCTACAGGGTAAGGTTCCAAGTCCCAGACTCGGCACCAACTCCCCGTCCAACAAAGTCGAGTCCTTACACTCACAAGAAGATAGGTCTTTAGACTTGATAAGACGAGTCCTTACACTCGCAAGAAGACGAGTCCCTAGACTTGATAAGAAGGTTCAAAGTCTAAGGACTCGGCACCAACCCCTCGTCCAACAAAGTTGAGTCCTTACACTCGCAAGCAGACGGGTCCCTTGACTCGATAAAAGCCGAGTACACTCGCCAAAAGATGGGTCTCTAGACTCGATAAGCTAAGTCCTTACACTAGCAAGAAGACTAGTCCCTAGACTCGATAAGTCGAGTCCTTACACTCACAAGAAGATGAGTCCCTAGACTTGCTGCGGGATCAGGTTCCAAGTCCCAGGACTCAGCACCGACTCCCCATCCAACAAAGTCAAGTCCTTACACTCACAAGAAGATGGTTCCCTGGACTTGATAAAAGCTGAGTACACGTAAGAAGAATGGTCTCTAGACTTGCTAAGCCGAGTACATGCAAGAAGATGACTCCTTAGACTCGTTATGGGGTAAGGTTCCAAGTCTCAAGACTCGGCACCGACCCCCCGTCCAACAAAGTTGAGTCCTTACACTCACAAGAATACGAGTTCCTAGACTCAGTAAGCCGAGTCCTTACACTGGCAAGAAGACGAGTCTCTAGAGTAGCTGCAGGGTAAGGTTCCAAGTCCTTGGACTCGGCACTGACCCCCCATCCAACAAAGTTGAGTTCTTACACTAGCAAGAAGACGAGTCCCTTGACTCGATAAAAACTGAGTACACTCACAAGAAGACAGGTTTTTGGATTCGATAAGCCGAGTCTATACACTGGCAAGAAGACGAGTCCCTAGACTTGCTGCAAGGTAAGGTCCCAAGTCCCATGATTGGCACCAACCCCCAATTCAATAAAGTCGAGTCCTTACACTCGCAAGAAGACGAGTCTCTAGAATCTATAAGTTGAGTCCTTACACTCGCAAGAACACGAGTCCATAGACTCGCTGTGGAGTAAGGTTCAAAGTCCAAGGGCTTGGCACCGACCCCTTGTCCAACAATGTCGAGTCCATACACAACAAGCAGACGGTTCCCTTAACTCAAAAAAAGCTGAGTACACTCATAAGAAGACGAGTCTCTAAACTCGATAAGCTAAGTCCTTACACTTGTAAGAAGACGAGTCCGTAGACTAGACAAGCCGAGTCCTTACACTTTCAAGAAGACGAGTCCCTAGACTTGCTGCAGGGTAAGGTTCCAAGTCCCAGGACTTGGCATCGACTCTCCGTCCAACAAAGTCGAGTCCTTACACTCGCAAGAAGATGGGTCCCTTGACTTCATAAACGCGGAGTACACGCAAGAAGATGGGTCCCTAGACTTGATAAGCCGAGTCCTTACACTCACAAGAAGACGAGTCCCTAGACTCGCTATGGGATAAGGTTCCAAGTCTCAAGACTTGGCACCAACCCCCTATCCAACAAAGTCGAGTCCTTACACTCACAAGCAGACGGGTCCCTAGACCCAATAAGGCGAGTCCTTACACTCACAAGAGGACGATTCCCTAGACTTGCTGCGGGGTAAGGTTCTAAGTCCAACGACTTCGCACCAACCCCTCATCCAACAAAATCGAGTCCTTACACTCACAAGAAGATAGATCCCTTGACTTGATAAAATTTGAGTACACTCGCAAGAAGACGGGTTTATAGAATCGATAATCCGAGTCCTTACACTCGCAAGAAGACGAGTCCCTAGACTCATTATGGAGTAAGGTTCAAAGTCTAAGGACTCGGCATTGACCCTTCGTCCAACAAAGTCGAGTCCTTGCACTCGCAAGCTGACTAATTCCTTGACTCGATAAAATTCAAGTACACTCGCCAGAAGACGGGTCTCGAGACTCGATAAGCCGAGTCCTTACACTCGTAAGAAGATGAGTCCCAAGACTCGATAAGCCGAGTCCTTAAACTTGCAAGAAGACGATGCCCCAGACTTGCTGCGAGTTAAGGTTCCAAGTCCCAGGACTCAGCACCGACTCCCCATCCAACAAAGTCGAGTCCTTACACTCACAAGAAGATGGGTCCCTTGACTCGATAAAAGCCGAGTACATGCAAGAAGATGGGTCTCTAGACTTGATAAGCCGAGTCCTTACACTCGCAAGAAGACGAGTCTTTAGACTCGCTATGGGTTAGGGTTCCAAGTCTCAAGACTCGGCACCGACCCCCTGTCCAACAAAGTCGAGTCCATACACTAGCAAGAAGACGAGTCGCTTGACTCGATAAAAACCGAGCGCACTTGCAAGAAGACAGGTCTCTGGACTCGGCACTGACTCCTCATCTAACAAAGTCGAGTCCTTACACTCGCAAGAAGATGGATCTCTTGACTCGATAAAAGCTGAGTACACTCAAGAAGACGGGACTCTAGACTCGATAAGCCGAGTCCTTACACTAGCAAGAAGAAGACTCCTTAGACTCGCTACGGGGTAAGGTTCCCAGTGTAAGGACTCTGCATCGACCCCCCCTCCAACAAAGTCGAATCCTTAAACTCACAAGCAGACGAGTCCCTAGACTCTATAAAAGCCAAGTACACTCGCAAGAAGACGGGTCTCTAGACTCGATAAGCCGAGTTCTTAAACTCGCAAGAAGACAAGTCCCTAGACTCGATAAGCTGAGTCCTTACACTTGTAAGAAGATGAGTCTCCAGACTTGCTGCGGGGTAAGGTTCTAGGTCCCAGGACTCGACACCGACTCCCCATTCAACAAAGTCGAGTCCTTACACTCGCAAGAAGATGACTCCTTAGACTCGTTATGGGTTAAGGTTCCAAGTCTCAGGACTTGACATCGACTCCCCATCCAACAAAGTCGAGTCCTTATACTTGCAAGAAGATGGGTCTCTTGACTCGATAAAAGCCTAGTACACGCAAGAAGACGGGTCTCTAGACTCGATAAGTCGAGTCCTTACACTCGCAAGAAGACGACTCCTTAGACTCGCTACGGGGTAAGGTTCCAAGTCTCAAGACTCGGCACCTACCCCCTTCTAAGAAAGTCGAGTCCTTACACTCACAAGGAGACGGGTTCCAAGGCTCAATAAGCTGAGTCCTTACACTCGCAAGAAGACGAGTCCCTAGAGTCGCTACAGGGTAAGGTTCCAAGTCCTTGAAATCGGCTCCGACCCCCCGTCCAACAAAGTCGAGTCCTTACACTTGCAAGAAGTCGAGTCCCTTGGCTCGATAAAAACTGAGTACACTTTCAAGAAGACAAGTCTCTGGACTCGATAAGCTGAGTCTTTACATTAGCAAGAAGATGAGTCCCTAGACTCGCTATAGGGTAAGGTTCCAAGTTTCATGACTTGGCACCAATCCCCGGTGCAACAAAATCGAGTCCTTACACTCACAAGAAGACAGGTCTCTAGAATCGATAAGAGGAGTCCTTACACTCGCAAGAAGACGAGTCCCTAGACTCGCTATGTAGTAAGGTTCAAAGTCCAAGGACTCGGCACCGACCCCGCGTCTAAAAATTAGAGTCCTTACACTAGCAAGCAGACGCTTCCCTTCACTAAATAAAAGCCGAGTACACTAGCAAGAAGGCGAGTCTCTAGACTAGATAAGTTAAGTCCTTACACTAGCAAGAAGACAAGTGCCTAGACTCGATAAGCCGAGTCCTTACACTCGCAAGAAGATGAGTCCCTAGACTAGCTGCGAGGTAAGGTTCCAAGTCCCAGGACTCGACACCGCCTCCCCGTCCAGCAAAGTGGGTCCTTACACTCACAAGCAGACGGGTCCCTTGACTTGATAAAAGCCAAGTACACTAGCAAGAGGACGAGTCTCTAGACTCGATAGGCTATGTCCTTACACTCACAAGAAGACGGGTCCCTGAACCCAATAAGCCGAGTCCTTACACTCGCAAAAGGACGACTCCCTAGACTCGCTACTGGGTATCGTTCCAAGTCCTACGACTTGGCACCAACCCCTCATCCAACAAAATCGAGTCCTTACACTCGCAAGAAGATGGGTCCTTTGACTTGATAAAATTTGAGTACACTCATAAGAAGACGGGTCTATAGAATCGATAAGCTGAGTCCTTACACTCGCAAGAAGACGAGTCCCTAGACTCGTTGTGGAGTAAGGTTCAAAGTCTAAGGACTTGGCACCAACCCCTCATCCAACAAAGTCGACTCCTTGCACTCGCAAGCTGATGGGTTCCTTGTCTAGATAAAAGCCGAGTACACTCGCCAGAAGATGGGTCTCGAGACTCGATAAGCCGAGTCCTTACACATGCAAGAAGACGAGTCCCTACACTCGATAAACCGAGTCCCTACACTTGCAAGAAGACGATGCCGCAGACTTGCTGCGAGGTAAGGTTCCAAATCCTAGGACTCAGCACCGACTCCCCATCCAACAAGGTCGAGTCCTTACACTTGCAAGAAGACGATGCCGCAGACTTGCTGCGAGGTAAGGTTCCAAATCCTAGGACTCAGCACCGACTCCCCATCCAACAAGGTCGAGTCCTTACACTTGCAAGAAGATGGGTCCCTTGACTCGATAAAAGCCGAGTACACGCAAGAAAATGGGTCTCTAGACTTGATAAGCCGAGTCCTTAAACTTGCAAGAAGACGATGCCGCAGACTTGCTGCGAGGTAAGGTTCCAAATCCTAGGACTCAGCACCGACTCCCCATCCAACAAGGTCGAGTCCTTACACTTGCAAGAAGATGGGTCCCTTGACTCGATAAAAGCCGAGTACACGCAAGAAAATGGGTCTCTAGACTTGATAAGCCGAGTCCTTACACTAGCAAGAAGTCGACTCCATAGACTCTCTACAGGGGAAGGTTCCAAGTCTCAAGACTCGGCATCGACTCCCCGTCAAACAAAGTTGAGTCATTACACTCACAAGAAGAGGGGTTCCTAGGCTTAATAAGCCGAGTCCTTACACTCGCAAGAAGACGAGTCCCTAGAGTCGCTGCAGGGTAAGGTTCTAAGTCCTTAGACTTAGCACCGAGCCCCCGTCCAACCAAGTCGAGTCTCTACACTCATAAGAAGACGAGTCCCTAGACTTGCTGCAGGGTAAGGTTCCAAGTCCCATGATTGGGCACCAACCCCCCGTCCAACAAAGTCGAGTCGTTACACTAGCAAGAAGACAAGTCCCTAGACTCGACAAGCTGAGTCCTTACACTTGCAAGAAGACGAGTCCCCAGTCTTGCTGCGGGGTAAGGTTCCAAGTCTAAGGACTCGGCACCGACTCCTCGTGCATCAAAGTAAAGTCCTGACAATCGTAAGCAGATGGGTCCCTTGACTCGATAAATTCCGAGTACACTCGCAAGAAGACGAGTCCCTAGAGTCGCTGCAGGGTAAGATTCCAAGTCCTTGGAATCGGCACCGACCCCCCTTCCAACAAATTAGAGTCCTGACACTCGCAAGAAGATGAGTCCCGAAACTGGCTACGGGGTAAGGTTCGAAGTCCTAGGACTTGGCACCGACTACCCGTCCAACAAAGTCGAGTCCTTAAACTCTCAAGAAGACGGGGCCCTTGACTCGATAAACCTTCTAGGCCCTCTTTTGGAAAGATCTGGTCAGCCAAGTGGGGATGCAAAACTTAGCGAATAAGCAATGTCAATGAGACCAAATTCGTGGGCCTTAATGGGCCTAAACCGAATGGGATTCAATTTTGGTGTTTTAAGAGGGTTTAGGTTGCTATCAAACTCAAATCTAATATCACTTGGCCCAAACAATTTTCTCAAGGTTAACAAGGTTAGATAATGATGTTCTAACACAAACTGAAGGATTAATAGCATGTGGAAGTATTTTAATCAAGCGATTAAGCACAATGCTAGAACTTGATTCAATTAGGTTTTGAAGGTCAACTTTATGGTTTGGATAGACCTGCTTAGGATTTCGATTTCAACCATACTTTTGGGTTCTCAGTTGGACTCCAACCATATAGGATTTGACTAGGGTGGAAATCCTCTTTGGTTTGGCACAATTTGATTGGTCGGATGGAAAATGGTTTTTGCTTAGATGGCATGATTTCATACCTTAATTCCTTCAAATCCATCAAACGTTTCTCATGGTGCCAAGTGTCTAATACTATTCACTAAGTGTGGCTAAGATCTTGCCAAGTGTCCAACTAAAACTTCTCTAATCTAATTTGGACATTCTACACTGTGATTTTGAAACACTGCAATTGGTGCACTTACAGAGGTTACTATTCACTCCAAAAAAGTGAATCATAAACTTATTACTAAAAAATCCTAAATATTCATATTAACCTACAATGAAAATCGTTTACCGAAATTCAACCCCGAAGTACCCCTAAAAATAATTTCATAGTTTCAAACAGATGTTTCGTCCGAAAATATAAAAATGGACTTATTGCAACATAAAATCCTAAATAATCAACTGAGTCTAATGGGACAGACCATAACGCATTCTGATGCTTATAACTACCTCAAATAATTAGAATCGCACTTCTGACACCATAGTGAGTGATAACATTGACTATGTTGACAGATTAAGACCTATGCGATTGGTCGATTTGTGAAAACTTATGGAGTTTCCACGAGGTTCCTAAAGCCAATAGAAATTTCACCTTTAAATTTCTAGCGGGCTGTTACATTCTCCCCTCCTAAAAAAAGGATTTCGTCCTCGAAATCGATGCAAGTACAACATTAATAACTAAGGAGAAGATGTTCCACGTATTCATAGTAACCTGGGTCGGGATGATGTATGACCTCTTCATCTTTGCTTGCTGGCTCCTGACCCTCTACAAGTAAACGTCCACCGTACGTTGATGACATGGATGAGCCTGAGGTCGCGGGCTCAGCATTCGCGGCTGCAGCACGCTTCTTTGCTGTTCCGATGGACTCTGCTTGGTCCTATGCCATTCTAGCCTTGAAGCTATCCTAGTTTACCCATGTAATCGAGTGTTGAGGCAGGTAACATTCTTCATGAGGTAACGCCTTCCTCTCGTAGTCTACACTATTCTTCTCTATAACCATCACATGGTTACACAAAATAGCTACCACCATATAAGAGAAGGGTATAACACTCCCAAAGGTTACTGCCTAAACATAATTACTTCTAAGCTGACCTTCTAGGATACTGAATTCTTGCTTAAGTGAAATCACTACTTTCCTTACTACTCAAAGAGTTATTCACCACATATATATCTACCACGGAAATTTTGTCATTCCTTTAGTCTGTCACTCTAATTAACAATTGGTAATGGGGTCCTTC